>CM077259.1:20901438-20931438 GCA_039654775.1 Spinibarbus caldwelli
TGAAAATAAAGCATTTTAGCCTAGAGTAAGCCACCAAAAAACATCTGAAGACTTGACTCTTATGTGCCCTTTTCGTGTTCTGGTTTATTTGATGTTAATTTGTTGATTTTAAAACACATTTCCATTTCAACACACAAAGAAACAAATTAAAAGACTGTCAAAATTCATTGTTATTCATCAGAATGAGCATATCCGATGACTTCCCCTCTTGGCTAAAGTGGCGAGATATAATTTGCAACTTAAATGCAGAAATGTGTAAATAATTCAGTAGCTAAGCTCCAAGCCCAGGGTCTGTGTCTCCACAGGGCTAGCATGGCACAGCGTCAAGGGTGTACTAGAAAGAGAGCACTTCACTTATTATTTCATCAGGTCTCTGGAGCAATGTATGCTGGTGATAGATTTGAAGTTTTAATTAAAGTGAATTTAACTTGTAGCCAGTGGCAGATGTATTTGTATGTTGGTCCTCCGCTTGTTTTATCGGAATAGATTTTTTTTTAAATTGTGGGCATATTGGTACAGCGGTCATTGACTCAATGTTCCAATGCGTTGTTGAAATGCACAGTTAATTTGTTCGCTCTAGGGGCTAATCAATTCAAGGTAAGTGATATACAGGGTTGTTTTGCAAAGTTCACAGCTGGGATCAGGTATAGTAATGAATGAATACACACATGCGCATAAAACCACACACTCAACAGTGTATTCTAAACATATTCCTTCCTACTACGCCAATACCCTCAGCTCCAACAGGCTCCAGACAGAGGCTTTATCTCCACCGCACGGCCTTAGGATTACTGCTCAAAATCCTGTCATTCTCTCATTAAAAAGGTGGATAAGAGGATAACTGTCTGAATGGGAGGGAAGAGATGGGACGCATAAACCTTCAACACCTCCAGAAGTCAGATTGTTTGATTTGTAAAAGAAAGGCTGGGAAATGAGGAAGGATTAGCGTAATGAATTTGAGGGTATTTGGACATAGGCCATGTCCTAATAAAAGACGGTTTGGAAAACCCAGTGTAACGTGAAGGAAATATAACGATTCTTTCTCCCCAGATGCTTCTTAACAGCTTTTGACAATAAATGTCAGTGTTTTAAGGCAGTTACGGCCTCTAGGGCCTTCTGGACCACTGGATAACGTCTGTCACTCATTGATTTTTGCTAGGCAGCCAGTGACTTACCACTCAGATTAATAATTAATTTGGCAGATATTGAAGCACACCCTTGGGGGGAGGGTGGGCGTTGAGTGGGCTGAACGCCCACACCTCCAGCTTTACTCTAACCTGACAGAAACGGATTGTCCTGTGGTATAATGATTTAACTCTAATTAATGAAGTTTACATGGATTTTCTGGAAACTTCATAAGAAAGAATCAGATAATGCTTTATAAACTGATTTTAAATGGGAAAAAAAATTCATCTTCAAAAATCCAATTCCTTTTCTTAGCTTGTGTGCTTGAAAAAAGTTTTTTTTTTTTTTTAAATTTGGTCTTAGTTCTTTACCGTTTAGACATAATTGAGCTTGCCTTTGTCAGAAAACCAGTAGGTTCACTCCTTTTCCCCAGCCCATTCATGCAAGAAAGATTTTCTTTCTTTGTTGCTTTGTCTATGGTCTGACATTTTTTGGTTGAATTGTAAACCTTTACCCATAATTTGAGCTGAATACCTTGTTTTTAATGCAGCTCTGCTAAGCTAATGAAATTCCCTGGGAAGGGCATTTATCAGGTTATTGTGGGATTTCACCTTTTGTTGTTGCAAGTCCAATCCTGCAGGCCAGTCAGAGAGATAAATGTTGGTTTTAGAGTGAGCAAAGAAAGTCATGCACATTTTCAGCAAAGTGAACAGATTGGGGTAACATTCATATTTGACCTTCATTTATATTCCCTTCCTGAGATAATCAAAGAGAGAGCCTTGCTGTGCTATTCATCTTGAAGCAACACGATCCATCCCACTCATTTTCCCAAACTGCATGGACACGTGCATAAAAAATGAGAGGGTTGTCACAGCTTGACACATGATTAGCAGCAACGTAGGTTCTATGGCAAGTACACACACGAACAGACTGATTACTCTACGCAATTTATGGATTCGCTTCAAATGATACTGACATATCTTGACACATGGCCTAGTTTCCTCTTCGCTGTACCTATATATTATTCCATGTCTCCTGTGTCCTTGACCTGCCCTCCTGAAATCCCCTTATCCTAGGTTTCCCTTTTTTTCCTTTGTTCTCTCACCATTTTTCAGCCTCCCACTCACCTTTCCTGCTACTCTGTCTTTGTCTTTCATCATCAGTTTCTCTTTCAGTGTTGTCCCATTACTTACCCGAGCGTTCTTGATCCGAACTCTCTCCACTCTCTCTCTCTGTCAGTCATTAAGGATCTCTTCAAATGTTTTTTGTACCGGTGCTCATGCAAGTCTTATTTCTGTTTTCCCGCAGTATGCCTCAGCTGGATGTCTGCTGTCCCTCCACCACAGCGAGAAGCCGGAGCACGAAGAAGTCTGTGAGTTCCGCCCATACACCTGCCCATGCCCAGGGGCTTCCTGTAAATGGCAGGGCTCCCTGGAGGCGGTCATGCCACATCTCATGCATGCCCACAAATCCATTACCACCTTACAGGGTGAGGACATTGTCTTTCTGGCCACGGATATTAATCTACCGGGGGCTGTGGACTGGGTCATGATGCAGTCATGTTTCGGCCACCACTTCATGCTGGTTCTAGAGAAGCAGGAGAAATACGAGGGACACCAGCAGTTCTTTGCCATCGTGCTGTTAATTGGCACGCGAAAGCAAGCGGAGAACTTTGCCTACCGCCTCGAGTTGAATGGCAACCGTAGGCGGCTCACATGGGAGGCCACGCCGCGCTCGATCCACGATGGCGTAGCAGCGGCTATCGTGAACAGTGACTGTCTTGTATTTGATACCTCTATTGCCCACCTGTTTGCAGACAACGGCAACCTGGGTATCAACGTGACCATCTCCATGTGCTGAGGTGGCAGTGTAAGGCTTTTTCCAGTGACCCAAACCTTGGACAACCTCTGCTCTCTATCAGACTGCAGGTTCTGAAGGCAACGGTTGGGAGATGTATACATTTGTGTATATTTCTGTTCAAGAGACATCTGCTAAAACAGCGCACACTTTCCAGATTCACTAGGATAGTATGCTAGATGGATGGCAAGAGTCCTTCTCGAGATGAAGCGGGGAGTGTGCCGGTGTTTGCAATCAGTTGAAGGCATTGGTGCAATTGAGAATTTCTTTTGCACACCCCAAGGATACAAACACCTCAACTATCTGATTACACCTTCGATAAAAGTTCAGGTGTGGATGACCAACCTCACAGAATCAAAATGCTAACTTGGGAAGAGTCTAGGCATGAAAATGTAACATTTGCCTCAGAAGCTTATAAAACCTATGTGTACAAAAACTGCACTGACTACTTTGGTTTTCGTCTTTGGATATTGAGTGAAACCATGAAAATTGTACATGGCAATGTAAATGGTAATCCTCTGAATTTCATGGTTGTATAATGGCTTGATAAAACAATGCCCATGGTGGAAATGGCGGTGTGCATGGTGGAAATAAAATTCACTTTCAAAAATGACTACATAGCCACCATGTTCGTAAGGCAAGAATCTGACCTCTTCACTATGTTTTTTCCTTCCTTCCTTCCTTCCTTCCTTCCTTCCTTCCTTTTTTTTTTTAAATATCACATCTGTCGTCATTGTTGCAAGACTTAAATAAGGACAATACTTAAAGTTTGTTATTTTGTGGTCCTCTGTTAAAACTTATCCAGAGGAGAGAAGTGGTTTGTGTTCAACACAGATATTGCTCATGAGCTCCATAAAATGACAGAACTACAGCCAACCTTTTCAAAATTTGTTACCCATGATCTAATGCCACAGATATTCATAGATCTATTTGTATATGATACTTGATTTTTTTTTAAAGGGATAGTTGGCCTATAAATGAAAAATCTGTTATTTAGTTACCCTCATGGTTTTTAATACTTATTTGTGGAGCACCAAAGGAGAAGTTTAGTAGAATAACACAGCTGTTCTCTTTCAGTACAATGTACAAGGATGGGACTGGAGCTTTTCAAGCTCCAAAAAGCACCATAAATGCAGACCATACAACCTGTGCTCTATATTGTCTTCTGAAACCATATGATAGCTTTGTTTGAGGCAGAGACAGAAATTTTACTGAAAATCTTTAATTGTATGAAAAAGAGCAGCGCATACATTTTGCTAGATGACTCCTTTACAGGTTTCAAACAAGGGTGAGGAAATGACAGAATTTTCATTTTTGAGTGAACTATTTCTTTTATATAGGTGTTCCACCTTTGCTTTTTTTAGCATACTTTGTCTTGTTAACAGGGACTGTATGTAAAAGATTTAGTCTGCGCACAAACTACAATCTGTTATCTTCTTGTTGATAAAGTGTCTGCATTTAATTGGTTTTGTTGTTTTTGTACTTTTTCTTTCTTTATATTTGAGGTTATCTTTAAGGTTAAGAAAAGCTTTTGTAAAAATATAAACAACTTTAGTTTTGTTGATATTGGTTGTTACTATTACGTCTCTTAAAAAAATGATTGTTTAGTCTAACTTTGTTTACTCTAGTTCTTTTAAACCCAGTAAGATCTGAGCAATTTCTCTCTCTCCTCTTTGGTCAATGAACCCATAATGCCTTACTTGTATACAAACTCAGTCTTTTAGAGTCTGCCGCCTTCTAGGACTCAGTGTCAAGTTCAGGTCACTATCCTCCAAACCTCCAGTGTCTTGAAAGAGACTTAAGTTTTACAAAGTGCCATTACGAGTGGGAAGGACATGGCACGTCATTCTACTTTGCCCCCAAAACCTGCTGCAATAACAGTTTCACTTACACTATTCAAGTACAGAACCCAGCCTCTTTTCAAATACCTCTGATGACGTTGGAGATGTCGGTGCGAGAAGAGCATTGATATCCCTGAATGTGGGTGGTTCTGTTAAGAGATCTCAAGTTTGATGCACAACTGACGCCCTCAGTTCTTCTTTATCTGTCTGCTATTTCACTCCTTCTGAAAAATAATTTAAAAATGTAAATTAAATGTTTTATAAATCTGTTGTGGAGCAAATGTATTCTGTTTTGTTTTTTTTTTTTTTTTTTTTTTAATACATTTAGAGACCCATAGGAAAAGATGAAAGTGTGCTCATGTGGTCAGTGTCTCCGCTCCTCAAACATGTGGACAGACTCTTGTCCCCGATACTTGTTCTCTCTACATACAGTTGTCATGGCAACTAAATATGCAAATGAGAAATCTAGCTCATTCATTCCTAGAAGAAAATTCATGTATATATATTTTTTAATGTTCTTGATCAGTCTGAAATCCTTTTTCACACCTTTTTGTAGATTACTTCAAAAATTATTGAATCTGTCATGGTATTTATAAGTCATGGATCATTCCTCTAAAGATCTATAAAAAATTATGCAGTTGAACCAAATGGATGGTGACTGTACAACCTCTATCATTTTAAGTTCTGCATAAAAATATCAAATGCATGTTGAACAGGACAAAGTACCTGCATGTAGATCACAAGCCCTGAAGGAAGCTCCAAGCTTCCAGGTCTATGTGGCATGACTCCTACAGCATTGGGCTGACAATACAAAGCTTGTGCAATAAAGGATAACAATTTAGTCACAGAAAAATTAACCTAATCCGTTTCGATTTCCAAATAATACACTGATATATTCCCATGTCTTAATTCTGAAATGACCATCCACTAGTTGTGGCTTGTTGCAGATTGTTGTACCTCCAAGACAGAGACAATATATACCATGTCAAAAGAGACCACCAGCCATCTGTCTCTCTCCCACAGCATTTTAGACTCCCCTACACAGAAGTGAACACAAAACTGAATAAATACATTTTAATGAAGTGAGCAGGTGGTTTCCTGAGCTGTGTGGCATGCCTCGAAATCAAGCCATCACGATCAATATTGAGCACCACATCCTAATGAACTTGCGAATAAACAAGTCTCCATCAAGGACTAGAATACTTAACGTTCACGGCAATGAAATGATGAGATGTTTCCTGTGCCAACTCAGTGATACAAATACTAGCACAAGTGAGTTTACAGGTCTATCAATATGAAAAACCCTAACCATTATTTCAAATGCATTTTTCGAAGAAAAAGTATTTTAAATAGTGGAAGGTTAAAGTCAAGGAAACAAGTAATGGCATCTTTTCTTCGGTACTGTGATCTGAGTGGGAAAAAAAATAAATACATAAAAAAGGTTAGAATCTTGGTTCAATCCATTGACTGTTCATTAAATGTAGGTAGATCTGCTGAATGTAAGCTTGTGGTGCATTAAAGTCCTACTGGGAAGTTCTTATTTACACATTGGGAAGTCATAATTATATTGTTGGGTAGATTCAAATTATTTGGTCAGAGCAAGATGGCGATGTAACTTTTCTACAAAATAAGCAAGATTCTCTACTTCAAAATTAAGAATAAAGAATGTGCATCTGTGTTTTTGCTTTTTAATGTTGCTAATCAATTCATGAAGGTTCTGTAAATTGTTTCATACTCTCTCATGATTGTACAATAATATATTTTTTGTACATGCTTCACACCATGTCAGGTTCTAAGCAGGCGTATGCACTTTTCCTTGTGGCAAAGTCGGAGTACTACAAGTATTTGGAAATCTAAGCAATTCCTGCTTCTCGCCATTCTCAAGTAAAGGATTTAGATCAGGGATCCTCAAATCTGGCCCACAAGATCCACTTTCCTGCAGAATTTAGCTCTAACCCCAATCAAACAAACCTGAGCATGCTAATCAATGTCTTCAGGAGCATTAGAAAATCACAGGTAGGTGAGTTTGATCAGGGTTGGAGCTAAACTCTGCAGCGCACTGGCCCTCCAGGGCAAGATTTGAGGAACCCTGATTTAGATGTTGACTGGTGCTCTTTTATATGCTAATGACATTAATTAGGGGGCGTTTACAAGGCAGAGATCTGAAACCATTCAGCTGCGCATAATTTCAAGATCATTTGCTATTTATAGATTTCACATCTGGACGAGAGGCATACACACATTTTTTTGTGCATACGCTGGTTTCTCAGAATCACAGGTACGCACATTTGAGAATTGAGATTTGATCAAAAGATTGTTTCTACTGAACATTTTGTAAATTAGGTTCCTGAATTTCCCGCTCGTAATTATGACTTTGTGGTGGCATTCATGTGCGTTTAACTCGTAAATACAATATTTCCAAAAAGACTTTAATGCACCTTCACAGTCGATTTTAAGAAAAGGGAAGTTAAATAAATTGTTTTCAAAAAGAACAACGTGCATTTAGAAAATAGATGAATTTACATTACATTCAGACTGTAAACAAAATTTTGTAAACAAAACATGAACGTATACTAGCCATCTCGCAGAAATCACAACCATTTCAATAACTAATACTGCAACATATTAGACATAATTTCTCACCAAATTCTACTTTTATTTTCTGTTTTTAGAGGTTATTGTAATTTAATTTGCCATTCTGAATGGTGTTGCTTCAGAAAGCTAATGTTTTGCTTTTGATCTGTTCCTTTAATTATTACACTGAGAAAGTACTGAAAAAATATGATCATTCTCATGGCAAATATTCACATGATTTAATTTGGAAAATACTGTGACACTGGCTAAAATGTCAATAAGACCGCTTACAACTACAGAAAATGGCTACATCCAAAGACCTGATGACCTATGGCAGCTGTTTGTATTTTTAGATGGAGTTCCCTTAAGAACTAGTGTAAACATCTATTTATCTCTATTTTTTGATAGCTTATTCAAAAAGGGATTGGTGATTGACATAGTCTAGCCTGTAAGCATTGTAAGGAGGGACATCACACAGGGGTGACCCAATAGCATACGCTATTAAAGTTCAGTGCAAACAGATATTTGACCTTTAACCTTGAGTATTGACTTGAACGTTTAGTGTCTGTGACAGGACAAGACTAATGGAGTCACATCTGCAGTAATCCTGATTGGCCAATTATGGATACTTCGTATTTGACCGTTCATGAATTAAACAGCTCATAGTAACTCGAGGTTAATTTAAGGGTGATTCACTTAATTTGCTGTATTAAAAGCTGTGCTAACTATGTAATGTTTAGCTATGGAAAGCAATTATTTTGGGCATGAAAAGAATAGTGTGATTTATTTATTTTTTTAATCAGGTTAGATAAATTTACAGCAACAGCCCAAATTTCCAATAATCACACCACACTTCTTAATGTTCAACTTAGCGTTTATTACTATGGAATTCTGTGTGTTTATTTATTCAGAGTGTATCTGTGTAATTGTTTTATCTTCTCTTGCTAGGTTATTGAATATGTTGTCATGGCCATAGCAATCATTATTATTCAATATTAGCGACGAAATGCTGTTTCCTGTTGAGCAGGTATAAATGAGTAATGTGCACATCTGCTTGGTCTGATTTTTTTTTTTTTTTTTAACCCTTAACTAAATATCTTTTAATAGTTTTACAACTGAATCCATAATGATTGGTGTACTTTGCATCTTAATTTTGAAGTTTATTGTTGACACTGTTAACAAAACATTTTTAGTCTTTGTACCATTTAAATTCAAATAAAATTTGAATTTATTTGTCAAATGAGTGTACTGTGTGTAACATAATGCCAGGTGGCAATTATACAGTTAATTATTCCAGACAGATATTTAAAAATTATAAACATTTATTTACATTTCCGAGGTACACACAAAAAAAAAAAAAAAAAAAAAATAGTGGAGTCCATTTAGAGTCCCCTCCCTGAAAAAACAGTTAAATTACTACCTCTGCTCAATTTCGCCTCTGCTCTCTTTCACGACTGTGATCTCTGTGTTTGGCAAACCCGCGGTCATTTCCTCTGTCTCGCTCCCTTCTGTCTCTCTCTCTTTCTCTATCTCGGTCTCTATCACGTTCCCTTTCTCTATCACGCTCTCTTTCCCCATTTCTCTCTCTATCAACACCTCTTCCTCTGTCTCCCTCCCTGTCTCGATGTGGTGTGTCTTCGTGTCTTTTATCCTCTCTGTTCCTGTCTGCCTTTTTGTCGTCTTCTCTATCCCTTTCCCTCTCACCTCCATACCTATCTCTGAATCTGTCCATCTCATCTGCTCTGTCTTGTGGATTCCTGGAATCTTGTCCCGATCTGTCCCTTCTGCTTCCTGCCGGTCCTTTCGTGGCATACTTCTCATATGCCATGTTCTCCTTCTCCTTCTTCACTCTGACAGGAGAAGACGCTGATGGCTCAGTCCGTGCCTCATGTTTCTCTTCCTTGAGTGCTTTTTTCTTCTCTTTCTTCTCCTTTTTCTTTTTTTTCTTCTCCTTTTTATCTGAAGTATAACAACATAAATCAGTCAGTTAGTCAAATAACAAAAATACTGTTTATTAAATAATAACAGATAAACGGCTTGAAATAAACATATCAAATGTAGTTACATTTACTGAACAGATATAACCTCTTCTCACCTTTTTTTGGCTTTTTCACAGGTACAGCATACTCAGACTCTGACTCAGAGGAGGGAGGTGGGGGGAACTTAGGAGCACATCCCTCTTCTCGTAAACGTTTAGTGACATCATCGATGTCTTCGTTGTCCTTGGGTGGTCGATAATTTGCTACATGGTCCACACGTATGGTTCGGCCCTTAATCTTTAAAGCAGAAAAAAAAACAATTAAAAAAAAATATATGCAATGCAACACATGGGTCAATTACATGACACTATTATTTCCCTGATATATGAGTGAAATAAAATGAATGAATGAAATAAAATATAATAATTTGACTTCTTTTTAACAAAATAGGGCTGGGTGATATAGCCAAAAATATTATCACAATATATTTTTTTCCATATCATACAATATTGATAGTTATCACTTGGGCTGCAAAACAATTAATCGCGATTACTTGTTTCAACATAAAAGTTTATGTTTACATACTATATGTGTGTGTACTGTGTATATTTATTATGTATATATAAAAACACACACGTGTAAATATTAAGGAAAAATATGTTAGATTTATATGTAAAATATTTAGATTTATATATAATATTAATTATATACAAGTGTTTACAAATACATACAATACATCAAATATATATTTTTAAATGTATGCATATGTGTGTTTATTTATATATACGTAATAAATATACACAGCACAATCGATTTTGAATCGATTAATCACGACTAATCGTTTTGCAGCCCCATTTATCACAAAATTAATTTACAGTTAATGGGGAATTAAATGCATTCCACATGTTTTTTTAGGTCTTGAGAATAAACATAACTTTGTTCACAATAAAACTCCACAGAGTGAGATACCTTTTAATTTAGGGCCCCATGAAATCTATTTTATTTTTCCCTAAATTATATTTTTTCCATTTAAATTTTTTTCTGGATTCTGTGTATTATGATTCAATACAAATTTATCATAAAAAGGTGTCTAATGAAATGAGTTAATAAAACTGTAACAGTTTGATCATTCTTTTAAAATGTAATCAAATGAAATTAATTCAAAACAAAACACTGCATTTTTATTGTCAAGCAAGATGCTGCATACATTTATGCATAAACTGTATAAATGAATGAAAAATACCTTGGTTGTATGATATTCATTAAAAATAACAATAATATCATTACTATTACTATTTTGAGAATTATATTTTAGTATAAAATAGCAATATACTTCTGACATAATTTCTTAAAGTTAAACCAGACTTTTATTTTGATATGTCATCATGAAGTTCTCAAATGAAATGGTGTAAACATGCAGAATTATTAGCGGCATTCACTGACTGGCTGCTGTCACCTTTATTTCTGCTGTGTGATATACTGTAAGATTAATAAAGCCATTTCGATATGTAGGCGGTATTGTAAAAAAAAAAAAAAAAAAAAAAAAAAAAGTTTAACTCTAAAATATATCTTTAAAAACATTTAAATATTGTGCCTTTTTAAAGCTTTTTCCAAATAAAATCATGGACAGTCAAATAACGTCATTGACCCACATCTGCCATATAACAATTTAAATGTAGAATGGATGTTCAAGTAGAACATATTCCATTAGTAAACACACAACTGAATAAGGAACTGTAAAAGCCTTTCACCTTGATTCCATTGAAGTTATCCACAGCCAGAATGGTGCTCCTTTGATCTTCATAGCATAGGAAGCAGAATCCTTTGGATTTGCCTGTCTTTTTATCTCGCACCAAATTGATGTTGGCAATCTCTCCGTACCTGAGATGCACAGAGGAGGATTAAGCTTTGCTAGGAGAAAAAACTGAAGTGCTGACTTCTTTAGTAAGAAATGATGTGTTTGAAATGTAGGGAAAAAATGGCGATGAGCAATTAGAACTTACTGAGAGAAAACACAGATGATGTCTCCTTCTGTCAGCTCATATGGAAGTCCACCTGCAGATTACAACATATTTACATACAGTGCTGTTTGGGTTGGCATTAAATAAATAAATAAATAAATAAATAAATAAATAAATAATATTCGCTAACAAAATGTTGTTACATTTTTTAAACGGTTCTCTTTAGTCTGGCAAATATATGTGAGACAACAACAATGAATATAGGCTACATCACTTTGAAATTTGACGAGGTCAAATCTAGGGCTGCAACAACTAATCGATAAAATCGATTATTATCGACAATGAAAATCATCGACAACGATTCTCATTATCGATTAGTTGGGTCTGCCCACAGTGCACGTCCAACTTCAGCCGGTGCCTCAAATTACAGCACTGAATAACTCATTTCTATAGCCAAAATGCATCTAAAAATAGTGGAGGAAACAGAATGAGATGCTGCGGGAGAAGTACGTGATCCAAGCTGCCCAAAACATGAGAAATCTTTATTTAAGCTTTAAGTTTAGTCATTTTAAATAAATGCATTAATGGCTAAGTTAATGCATTAGCGTGATGGCTTGCATATCCTTATCTGTAAATGTCACAAATTCACGCGAGAATTTCCATTTTTGCATAAAGTTCTGTCCTGACAGTCTGTGTTAAGTTTAGCGCCGGCGCGTGAACGCGCGTCAGAGAGGGATTAATATTCAGCGCAGAAACATTCATTGTGCTGAAATATCTGTTGTTGAACGTTAAATTGAGGTTTACAAGTCGACATGGAGTGCAGGTATTTTATGAGAGTAGGAACCGTAAAGGGATAACAGCGTGTAATTGTCTGAATATAAATATCAGACGCTTCATAGCCGCCTTTTACAGGATAAAGAAATTACAGTAAACGTGACTGTGATCAATGTGAAC
Organism: Spinibarbus caldwelli; assembly: GCA_039654775.1. NCBI lineage: Eukaryota > Metazoa > Chordata > Actinopteri > Cypriniformes > Cyprinidae > Spinibarbus > Spinibarbus caldwelli. The sequence continues at coordinate 20,913,730 of CM077259.1, forward strand.
ACGTGTTCCTGCAGAACATTACTCTTACCTGTTGATTAACACTGAGTTTGTGTTTTTATTCTATCTTTATTATTATCTTAATTTTTGATGAAGAGATTTAAATCATAGGCCTATATACAGTGCTTAAATTTATTAAAACATTTATGTAAAGTTTATAACAAATTATGTAAGCTTTGTGCCACTGCTGCTCTAAACTATTTATTAGCTATCTATATTGGTTAGTCCTCCAATATGAGTAAGCTCTTTAGTAAGAGTAGGCTATTTCTAATGCTATAATTATTGCTCTTATCTATGAAAGATCTATGAAAGATTTTTTCAGATACCCAGTTACAGTCAAAAAGTACCTAAACAATGCCAGCAAAACTGCATGCTGTTATGAAAGGCAGGAGGCCATTTTTTATTATTATGTGAATAAATACTATTTAGTTGTTTCAGTTTGTTTTTCGCCAAATAAATGACAATAACAGTTTTAGATTGAAACAATTCTTTGACAAACTCCTAAAATATTTGTGTTTTCTCTTTATTATGACAGGTGGTCTAATAAATTGTTAAGCACTGTATGTTTTCATAGCATTCAGTTGGCACGTTTGTTTGAAGAACGCTGGGCAGAATGTAAAAGTGTTTTTTTTTTGTCAATAAAATAAAAAGTAGCTTTTTTATCCGATTAATCGAGAAAATAATCGGCCAACTAATCTATTATCAAAATAATCGTTAGTTGCAGCCCTAGTCAAATCAGCATTACTGTACTGTGTATTAGAATAGGCTTCAGAAAAAGACTGTGATCATGCCATTTTGTACAAAAGCATACTTTTAGCGTCAAACAGGTGAATGCTGCCACCATCTGGCAGAATATAGCCTATCTCAGGGATCTCCAACCCTGCTCCTGGAGAGCTACTTTCCTGCAGACTTCACGTCCAACCCTGCTTCAACACACCTGTCAATTATTTTCTGAAGTGACTCTGAAGACCTTGTATAGCTGGTTCTGTTGTGTTTGATTAGGGTTAGAGCTGAAATCTGCAGGACGGTAGCTCTCCAGGAGCAGGATTGGAGACCCATGGCCTATCCAGAGAGCCCATAGCCCAGTATTGTTTAGTTAGACAGCCAACTGTGTTTTGGCAAACAGCCACGATGTTAACCAGTCACTCACCGATAAAGATCCAGGCGCTGTCCTTATAGACTGAATGCCAGGACACAGTGTCTTTGACATTCAATTCAGCCTCTTTTTCATTCAGTTCATTGATGAGTTTCACTTTTGTGAGTGGACTACAAATAAATAACAGAGATAATGAACATACATTTGCATATATTTTAATCTGTACAAAATGTATTGTCTCCAGTATTGTTATTCTGTTGTGTCGTCTGCATCATAAGATCAAGGTGTTAGAATTTATGATTCTTCAATCAGGGGCACTTACGACTACTCGAAGTATTGAAAAATTAAACTTCTTCAAATAATTTTTCAACATTTTATCAGAAATATCTATTTATGGCAATAAAGCAACCTGTTACAATGTAATACGGATTTTTTTTACTATGTAACTTAACGTACACCGAAAGAGTAGTCGTCTTATTGTTTCATTTAACCCATTTAATTTTCTTGTTATTTGTCGGTGTCCTATAAATTAATAAAACAATAAATGAATCAAGAATAAGCAAAGTAGTTTACGTTCATGTTTTAGCAGATGGATAATTAGCATTTGGCTACTGCTGCAAAAACTGAGGCCAGTTATTTAGCTTTCAACTTCCTGTTCCAATCCTGACGGGTCTAGTAATTTTCTTAGACTAATTAGAAACATATGGCAACAAATGTAAGCGAGATATTTGAATTTAAACATTCAAAACATAACTTACTTCATTGTGATGATCCGCAGTCACTCCGTAAAGATTTATGTCCACTGGCGAGTTTCGTAGTTCGCACGTGGTACTATTTTCTTCCGGGTTAGGAACAAAGGATTGTGGGATATGTAGTTTACTGACTCAGATTAATTGTGCAGTTTCTGCTTTCTCATTACTAATTGTGTGTTTGTAGCTTAGAGTGTATTTCTCAATTTTGTAATTAATTTTTTACAACTGAAGGGCTAATGAACATATGAAGCAAACACTAATAGTTTTATTGGCATTTAAGGTCTTCAATAAATTAAAATGGTAGCCTAAACAGTTTGTTTGTTGTATGAAACCCGGACACCAGGGGCAGGAACACTTTTAGGAAGCTCTGGGTGACTCCATTATTTAAAATATGTTTGGGTGCTGCAGAACTTTGTGTCCACTTTAACTATAACTTAAATAACTAACACTAAACTAACCTATAATACATATTCTTAAGCAAGCAGCCTAGTCCTGCAAGACACTAAAACTATCCCATCAAGCCAAGGCAGATGAAACCTAGGGCTCTTTAAGCTTAGTGTTTCAAAATGCTTTGTATGGTTCAAAATGTAGATTATTTTCAGCATTAGCAGTAGTAATAGTGGTAAGATAATAGAGATTTAGTTTTAATATTTAACACAGCAATTAACTGTTAATGTAATGATATTTTATTGTGATGTAATGTGCTACACCTGTATTTTTATTTATTTATTTATTTTTAATTTATGGAAAATCCTTGACCATTAGATTATTTAATTCACCTGAAAAAACTGTCTGGTAGGAAGCTGATGTGTTTCCTCTCAGAACCACATGAGGACGGCAGACATCTGTTTCAATACCTTTTGAAATTACATTTTTAAGTGTATAAGTTTCTTTTTGAATCAGAGCATACTGGAGAATGTCCTTTTGTAGGGGACTACAGATAGCTACAGTATATACATCTTTATCTAAGTGTGATATTAATGTTTAGATCAATATTAAATAATTTTATTTTACTAATAGAACTTTGTTAATTCTACTAAAGCCAAGGCATATATAAAAATATTCAACCAAATTGTTACAATTTATTTATATAGTGCTGTTCACAATGAATATTGCACAAAACCATTCTACAGAGAACAATGCCTTATAAACAGATATCTTGTTAAAGGGGCTCTGTCATAACCATCAGTGGGCAAGATGACAATGATAATGAGAAACCTTCTAGAAAGATACAACAAAAAAATGGGAATTAAGTGCTTTGGTTATATTTTGAACTTAATGTGTTCACAGCAGGTGGAAAAGCAAAACAAATAAAGCGGCGTCTGTTGTATTTGGGCAGATACTCTGGGCTCTGCATGCATTAAGGGATGCAGCAGTTTTCTAAACCTTTTACAGTTTCATGGTCCGTGGACTAAAAGGACATCCTATCTATTGGAAATATTTTCTGGATGTAATTCAGGAATTGTGACAGACCTACTGTAATTTAACGGGGTGGCTAGCATCTTGTCATGAAACGTTACTGCCTGAGTGACAGTCGGGTGGTCTGTGGGGCACCTGTGTGCCGTCACAGAGTGTGTCACACAACACAATCTGACTTTAATGTGAGCAAAGATCTCACAGATCTGGTTTCTCACCTCCCGCTGCCAGCAAGCATAAACAAGGGGATTTATCAGGGAGTTTGAGAGTCCCAGCAGCCAGAGATGGTTCTCCAAAAAGTCATAAAGTTCACAGGTTGGACATGATGCCTGCACAATACTGACCACAAAAAAGGGGCACCAGCAGAGTGCAAAGCAGCCAACCAGCACGGCAACAGTCCGCAGGGCTTTTACGTGACCCCAGTAACGGCTAGATGTCAGAAAGCGCGAACCTGCTTGCTGGGCACGGATGCGCTTTTGGTGGCTACAAGCAATTTTCAGGATGTCCATGTAAAAATAGACAAAGACTGAGAGTAATGGAAAGAAAAAAAGGCAGAAGACCACAATGATGCTCTTTGGCTCTATGACAGAGAAGAACGTGCAGACTTTGTGATAGTTTTCCTTCTGCAACAGTTTGAAAAATCTGGGTGAAAATCCCACAGTCATCGAGATGAGCCAAACGGCAACTAAAGCCCAAGCAATCATCTTACCGTTCATTAACTGTGAATAGCGCAGTGGAAACTTTATAGCTACGTAGCGGTCCAGCGAGATCAGGAACATGGTTAAGATGGAGGCTGCAGAGGGTGCAGTGATAAAGGTCATGCGCAACAAACAAATGCCTTTCTCCATGGAGGCCGTCGTTCCTTCGAGAGCATCAGTGGCAATGCCAGTGATAGCCACACCAACCAGGATGTCCGCTATGGATAGGTTTAAGACAAAACACCAGCTCTGGCAGCCCCTCTTGCGGATGAGCTGGACCAGGGCAATGACGACTAAAAGGTTGGTGGAGATGATCAAAATGGATCCCACACTAAGAATACATCCCATGGCCACTACTTCTCTTTCTATCACAGGGGTTGTGAGCTCTGGACTGGGTGCTGTCACTACGTAGTTCTCCCTCATAGTTTCCAAGGATGTCTTCTGGGTCACGTTGAAACCGATCATTGTTGCATCAAATGTAATTTTTTCAAAGTTGATAAGAATTTTAATAGTTCAAACAGACCAAGATACTGATGGTTTTGATGAGGAAGAAATGGACACAAAGATGTAAATTTTCTTTTCAAAACATCCTCCTTATTCTGCTGCTGTAGTTTAATTTGTCTGCCCCTTGTTCTGGCTGGCTGTCATCCAGGTCCCATCAGAGCACACTTCCTACTTGAAGCAGCTATAGCCATGAAAATGCGATTATTTTGAATTTACAACCTAACCTTGCTAAAGTACAAAGACATCGGTAATCTACTGATCAAATCTTTACCCTTGACTTTTGTTAAGAAATATTCTCAGGATACATCCATTCTCATCACAGTGAAAAAGTCCAATGAATTCAACAGAGAACATATTCCAACTGAGGAAAAGGTGTCCAGAAGAAGGATTCCAAGTGAGTAGTCATTTCTGCATCTCATAATGCATCTTTTAGATTCGTTTGGCCTTAGGATGAAGACAAACAAAATCATTTCTTCCATTTAAAATGTGGTGATGTGCCAGTGTCGGTTTTGTTGGCCGCAAATCTGAGAAGTTTCTCTGCCAGCATGGAATCAGTCTACTAACTTTGGACAACCTAAAAGGGGGAAAGGAAACTGATGAATGTGAAGAGAGGGTTGGGTTTGGAGGGCTGGGAGGTGGGTGGACACTAACAGCATGACTGTGATTACTCATGAGTGAACAAACTCTAAATAAACAGAAGCGCTCAAGGGTGAATAAATGTTTGTGATATCCAAACCCTTTTACATTTTATCATTGGAGTCAGGTCAGTGGACAGATACTGATATATTTTGAGAACAAGACAAATGAGTTAATGCAGCGACCTCTTCAACTTTCCTCTGGAGTCATGTGAATGAGTCAAAGCCCTCAAGTACAATGGACTTAAAACCACACAACTGGTTTTTAACAATCTGCACATAGTCGTCCATACCGAGGAAAGATCTGACAGTGCTACATAATAAAGCCAGACTCCCACTGGTCAACAATGCGGCAATGTTATTCATCCCTACTAGACTGTTCACTGCTATTGAAAGTGGATTTTGGTCAGCAGTTGTTGTGCCCACTGCTACACTCTGCCCACAGAAAGTTCTTGGATGCGGTTTGTGATGAACTGTGCCCTCCCCTCAACTACACATCACTGCCCTTCTTTACCTTCAGGTGCCTAAATAAGGAACATCTTGGGCTCTTTGAAAGGAATACTAAAGATTGTTCAGGTTGTTTAAAGCACTGGGCAGAAGATGTCTTTAAAGCGGAGACTGCTTTCCATGTTGCTGTGCTGTGTGTACTGTTTGGCATCACTCTTCTGCCTTCACCCGGACAGAAACAACTGCATGTCAAATGGTGCCCGGTGAGTTTTTGGTTACACTGTAAAAAATGGTATGATCAATAAGTCATGACAACATGTTTTTATATTACTTCAATACATCAAGATAAGTTTAAAATAAGTTAAACAAGATTCAACTCAAGTCAGTTTAATGTAATTTAGGTTGAAATGACTTATACAGATAAGTTGATTGTACTTAAAAATTTAAGGCAGGAACTTTTTTCTTACAGTGTATTTTTTTGTATTTGTTAAGTTAGTCTGTAGGGTTCAGGGGACATTTGGGGTTGGGATTTTTATTATATTTTTTTGTTTGTTTGCTTTTTGATCTTAGACATATTATTATATACTAAATTCCAATATATTGTACCAGCTACCATACCAGTGATGTGCTATGTTCCTGAATTTTTGCCAGTATATTGGATCCTCTTGTTTGTATAAGGGATGTGAGCAAGGTCATGATGTCTCAGATTTTATCATGAAAGGCATTTATAGAAAAACACAGTGGGCCACTATGAAAACATCTAATCTTAATTGTCAATAAATTAAAGTGATACCACATAAAAGAAGATATTTTGAACATTTACATTTATTCATTTAGCAGACGCTTTTATCCAAAGCGACTTACAAATGAGAATTACAAATGAGTTTTCAAGAATGTCTCAGCTGTTTGGACAAAAACACTTCTTCTTTTGAGTTTTAGAAGTCATATAGGTTTGCAAATTGTAACAATTTGACTGAGTAATGACCACAATTTTTATTATCCCTATAATATAATAAATCCTGTGTATGAATAACTGTAACTCGTGAAGTTCTTCATTTTGCAATCCAACATCTTTTGTGTGTTGCAGGAATCTGGTATCAATTGTTCAGCAGCTGTACCAGCGTGTGATGAGGCTCCTACGCACTACTCTGTGACATCACAACTAGAGGGAAGGTGAAGCCACAACGATCATCTACAGACCACTTATCATGAGATCAGCATTACTGACATAAAACTGTGGTCATTTGAGCGTGAGAACTTTAAAAGATATTCCCCAACATCATTAAAAGGTGCTTCTTGTTTACAATGAGTTCAAATTTATGGTCCATAAAGATGCATAAAACGTCATAAGACAGATTTACAATGACACTTTATGTGATCTCTTTGCAGGTTGAGGTGTTCATTGCAAATGATGCTGGTGTGTATTTATAGGAGCGCAGTCCTGTTAGGAATGGACAAATCTTGCTTGCATTACAACATGTGATAACTTAACTCATTAACCTGAATAAACAGAGCACATACACAGACAAAACAGAGACAGAGTCAATAGGTAATTCTTTTGTTATATTAGTGTCTCTTTGTTCAACTAAATACTTTATATATACTATACATATAATAAATATAAATATCCTTGAAAAACAGACTTTGAAATAACCATGTTATCTTTGCAGAATTTTTAGGTGGTTTACAAATTAGGTATTGACTGGAGAGTTCACAGTTTTCAACTTTTAACATTTACAAGGTCTACTGTAAGAAGTTAAACTGTAGCTTTTCACAAAACACATTTTTATTTTTTTGTAATTTTATGGGGAAGGAGCAGACTGCTGATTACTACTGAGTAATAAAAATGTGTAAAGATGAAACTGAAATAAAGTTACTAAATGTTTACAAGTTTTTTGATCTCTGAATGTTGTTATTTTTGGTGAGCCAATACATTAACTGCGTAAATTAAAACATAACCTATTATTGTGAGTTCATAAGGGGTATTACACGAGGGGCCACCCACATTTGACAATTAATTTATTTTCTTAAAAAAAGGGAAAAATTGTAAAACTGACTGCTTCCCTTTGAGGGGCAGGGTGACATTGGAAAGTGGAGGGCGGGTGGGGGAGTCTAGTCTCTTTCAAACTTCCGGGCGGGAACTTCCGGTCGCGGTGAGTTGAGTTCCTGCTACAGACACATGATGGGAAACTGAAAGCCGTACGTGCGCTCCTGGAGTTTGACTGCGAAAAGTAAAGTAATCCTACATGTGGTCGAGACAATGGAGTCCAAAATAAAATAACAGAGGTGACTGAAGCACCAAGTCTGAGGTATGTGAGCTCACGAAGCGATATTGACTACAATGTCGTGATTACTCAGTTTTGTACTTTATAATGGTGAGAGCAGTTCTGTTCTACCTGGCTAACAGTTGCAAGCCGTTAGATGTCCGATACGGAACCAAGCACAGCGATCTTTAAAGCTACGTCCACAACATAGACACCTCTTATTATATGCGTGCGTTTGGTGGCTGTACGCTGCTGTTTTTTAGTTTTGAACGGTAGCCTAAGAAGTTAAATGTTAGACGGTTTGATCAAAATAGGCGATCCGTTGCTTGCTGTCACTCAACCTCCTTGGCGGCGGAAGTAGGCGGAACATCAGATCATTTCGACTAATCGGCATCGCCGATAAAATGATTGACAGCGTTTACAACCAATAGGATTTCCGCAAATTTCCTATGGCGCTTGCAATGAATCTTTAATGCGGTTCGTCTTATTCCGGTGCACGTTTTTGTCTATGCGTCTGACAAGACTGGCTCTAACACAGACTGGTAGCGCTATGTTGTACAATGTGAGATTAAAACAGCTGATTTGCTCCTATTTTGGGTTTCTGCTGTTTTTAGTAGGACTCCATCAAGCCGAAGGGGCTGCAACAGAAATGGCAAACCTGAACTGGAAGCCGTTTGTTTATGGAGGAATGGCCTCAATTGTCGCAGAATTCGGTGAGTCTGTGCACCTGCTGTTTTTATATCATCATCATCATCTATTACAAATCACTTTGGTCAATAAAGGTTGCATAGAGCATGTCTTAATACATCTTAATATCTCAAATGGAGTGCCATAATGCATATCAATATTTGAGAGAGAGAATAAATATTTAGATTTTTTTTCGTTAATTGGTTATTTTTGTTTAACATGTCCAATAACTGATATATTGAAACGTGTTTCTACTTTTTGACACACTTAAAAGTAAATAATCATTAGGCAACAGCAAAAAAAAAAGTGCAGCATTCTGTTATAATTATTATATTGTTAAATCAGTATTATTATTATTCATTACTACTATTAGTTGCTGTATTGAATATACTGTTATATAGATTTATACAATTTTTACAGTATTATCTTTAGAAGCATACTGTTTTTGCCACATTGGAGGGACTGAGAAATGAGGCTTGATTGTTAATGCAAGAACACTCTTGTTCAACACAACATTGCAGAGCAAGAAAAACAACATTCCTCACCACACAGTGTATAATTAAAACTGAAAGTGTCTGGGATGGGACATTAGATGAAAGATATGAGAGACAATATACATTCACAACTGAAGCTGATAATAGATAAAGTACTAGTATACGTAATAAAGTATTTATAGATTTGATTATTAAATCACCATTGATCATTTGATGATTAAATCTTGCAGGTACGTTTCCCATTGATCTCACAAAAACACGGCTCCAGGTTCAAGGGCAGACGCACTGTATGGAGATCCGATATCGAGGCATGTTCCACGCTTTGTTCAGGATTGGCCGTGAAGAAGGCGTCCGGGCATTGTACTCTGGGTGAGTGCAGATTATTTGAATATTCTGAATGACAGCATATGCTTCATTTGCGGTGGAGGATTTTTGTTTTACTTTAGCATCAGTGTTATGGTGTTTTATTGTATACTTTCTGAAGATCATAGTTTTGTTCCCTTTTAAAGGCATATTTGCAACACATGCAGTGGTTTAAGGGTTTTAAATACAGCTGATAGCTGTAATAAACTCTAAATATTGATGATATTTAATTCACATGGTCTGCACGGGTCTGTAGAGGAGCTGAGTCAAGTGAAACTGGCCCACCAGGGTTTACGCGGGGCATTAAAAGTCATTAAATTAAGGCCTTAAATAGCATTAAAAGTCATTAAATTTATTTCTACAGTCATTCAATTTTTTTTAGATAGTTTTGAATAAAAATAATGCCAGTTTACTTTGAATATAGCACCTTCATAATTAATAACTTTCGCAAAATATGTACATTTGTGTGATACACACGTGGAGCATTTTGGTCGGTGCGAAATGGCCGTAACACCCGATGTTTGGACAGCGCCGGACTGGAGTAAAACTAAGAGCAGAGAATGTTAATTTTGTAAATTCAGAAAGAAATTGTGTAGTGCAATCGAGCAATTTCGGCGAGAATGATTCTGATTTTATTACATTCAGTTTAAATGACGACTGATAATGAATAATGTATTGACAGTAACAAGGTCACACATTTTGAAGCTGTGTGTGTGTGAGAGAATCTCATGGAGAAATCAAAACAAATGAGCGCAACAGCACAGACAACTCATAGAACAAGCATACTGTGGAAAAAATTTAGTTTTTATATTTATACAATATGATGTAGCCTAGTTAAGCAACATGAGACCACCAAGAGAGTGTTGATTCCCGAATATCAGCACGATTGCAGATTTGACATTGATTTTATTCACTCTATAAAGGAGTGATAATCATTCACTAATCTCCGAGCACCACACAGCGGTGTTTCGTTATTGAATGACTCGCGCTTTTGAATTAATCATCTGAGTCAATGATTCAGTGATCCAGTCTTAAAGATAGACACTTGCTTGATTCATGAATGAATCAGTCTCTGAATGAATCGCTTGAACTAATGGTTTAAATGTTCACTAATTAACACAGTCACTTGACGCCACCTACTGGCGGTTTACGCTCATATTTTAAAGTATTATTGCATTTTTTCCAACTTTTCATATTTGTATATTAAAAATATTTTAAAACACTAAGCTCATAACATTATTCATACAGCTGTAATTTTGCAATGTAAATGTAAATTCATTAATGAAATGTAAGAATTTGATATGAAAGATAATGCAAACATTTTAATTAGATTAGGAAAAAAAATGTATTTATTTAAAAAAAAAAACACCGTGGAAATCAATTTAATATCACAAATATGGTGATTTCAGTAAGCAAGAACTGATATAGAAGCGATAGTTTAAATTATGTAGATTTTCTCACATATCCAAGATTATCATCATTGCATTATTGTCAAATTGAATGGTTAATTTAAAACATTTAACTGGTCAAAGTTTGGGATCATTAAGATTTTTTAATGTTTTTGAAAGAAGTCTCTTATGCTTACTAAGGCTACATTTATTTGATCAAAAATACAATAAAAACAGTAATATTGTGAAATATTATTTAAATTTATAATGACTTTTTTTCTTTTTTTTTTATGTGAATACATTTTAAAATATAATGTATTCCTGTGATTCAAAGCTGAATTTTCAGCATCATTACTCCAGTCTTCAGTGAAATCATTCTAATATGCTGATTTGCTGCTCAAGAAACATTTCTGATTATCAATATAGAAAACAGTTGTGCTTATTCTTTTTTTTTTTTTTTTTTTTTTGTGGAAACAAACCACAATATATTACCCTTCATAAATACAATAAAAAAACTAGGGTTTATGTATTTATTTATTTATTTTTTAATAAATGCTTTTATTCAACAAGGACAAATTAAATTGATGAAACGTGACAGTAAAGACATTTGTAATGTTACAAAAGATTTTATTTCAAATTAATGCTGATTTTAATGCTGAAATTTATGAAATTTATGCTGAAAAGTAAAATGTATCATGATTTACACAAAAATATAAAGCAGAAAAAATGTGTTCAATATTAATGGTAATAATAAGAACCGTTATTAATGATTGAGCACCAATAATCATAACAGAGCAGAAAATCAGCATATTACAATGATTTCTGAAGGATCATGTGACACTGAAGACTGGAGTAATGATGCTGAAAATTCAGCTTTGATCACAGAAATCAATTACATTTTAACAGATATTCACATAAAAAAACGTGGGTCATGTATGGCATTAAACATTTTTTAAAATGGCATTAAAAAGCATTAAATTAGATTTGATGATACCTGCAGAAACCCTGCCCACTGCTTTGGCATGAGCAGATGGCAGTCGTTCGAGTTTAGCTTAGTCGTGTTAGCTTTTTCTGATCAGAAGATTACAGTTGGTAAGTTTCTGTCATTTCCTATCACTTTCTTTTTTATACGCTTTTAGGTCTGTGCATTCATTTCTAAGCAATTTAAATTTTTTTCCACTTGTCTTGCAATAAATCTGTCGTCTGATTGGTGAACGATTCTTTTTTTAATGAACCTGTTGAATCGGTTTGCAAATCTCACAGGAGGATTCATTTGTGAATTGGACCAGTCTGAGCTGTTCTTGAGTCAAAAACACACTGATTTAATGATCCGGTCAGAGCGAGTCTTCAAGGTTCAGGGTTATTTGGTCTTGATCATTACAGGCAGGTGTGCTGGAGCAGGATTGGAACTGAAGTTTGCAGGATGGTAGCTCTCCAGAAGCATGGTTGGAGATCCCTGGTGTGCTTCGTTCACCACTAATCACAACACTTTGGCATTGTGGCAGCATTTTTCATGGGTGGGGGCCATCTTTCTTCAGATAAATCAAAATCTAGTTCTATATGTATGTAAGAAAAATCTTGTCCTTTACACAAAGTGCTGTAATTTTGAATATGCAGGATATTTGTCTAAATCTCAATTATGAAGTGAGATGTTGCTGTAGTTGTCTAGCACTAAAAACAATTAATGTGTCCTGTTTTCCTTGTGAAATCAACTATGGTAAAATGTCCTACTTCTGTTGAACCTCTTTGCACAAAACTTTGCATATATGCAGGGGCGCCGCTAGCAATTTTGGGCCCTATGAAAGAATATGAGGTTGGGCCGCCTACCGCACCAAACATACACTATATTGCCCAAAGTATTGGGACACCCCCTTCTAATGAACAGATTTGACTACTTTAGTAATTTCCATGAGTACAAATCTTAATTTTTAAGCATATAATGATATTCTAGGGAATTGTGTGCTGCTAATTTTAAAGCAACAGTTTGGACAGGACCCTTTTCTATTCTAAGATGACAATGCCTCTGTGTATAAGGCAAGGTTCAAAAAGAAATGATTGATTCAGTCAGTGTGGAAGAACTTGACTGGTCTGCAGAAAGCCAAGTCCTAATCCAAGCTGAACACCTCTGGTGTGACTTTAAATGCAGATCTTGAGCCAAAAACTCTTTACCAAACACCAATGACTTGTACATACACTATATGGACAAAAGTATTGGGACACCCCCTTCTTTAGGACAGAAAAAGGCACTTCGAACTGTGGCAACAAAGATGGAAACATAATGCATGTATTTAAAAATTGTATTTCCATCTCTGTTGCCACAGTTTTGGAAATGTCTAAAATGATTGTACCCATATGTACAAGTCACTGGTGTTTGGCATTGTCATGTTAGAATAGAAAAGGGTCCTGTCCAAACTGTTGGTATAAAATTAAAAGCACACAATTCCCTAGAATATCGTTATATGCTTAAACATTAAGATTTGTACTCATGGAAATTACTAAAGTAGTCAAACCTGTTCATTAGAAGGGCGTGACCCAATACTTTTGGCAATATAGTGTACAAGCCAACCTAGCTATTCAAAATCTTTGTCTGCAATTTAATAATATTGACCTATTACTTTTTTATTGTTTTTGACCATTAGGTATCAGTAACATAATTCATTCAGAACCTGTTCTATGGACATAGACTTTCTGTACCACACTATTCTGCTGATATGGAATGAGTTTTGACTACTTAATCAGTTATATTAATAGAAATGCTTCCCTGGGGCAAGCTAAAAAATCCTAAAATAATAAGTAGGATACCCCATAACACCAGCAGTATCCAACATTTCTCAATCTTGATCTTACTCAGCTAAATGTGACTTTTAGCTTAACCACTGTATTCCTTGTTTGCTAGCTACCTATGCACATACTGCATACAATGTTAAAAATGTTCTACATTATGAACCTTAACCCAAAAACCTTTAGCTTCATACACTGTAGATAATTGTGACCCTGCCTATGGAAAAGTATTTTTTTTTAAACAGTGGATGAGTAATTCATTCCTTGATTTGCTTAATAAAAGCCTCCTTTGAGATCGTTTTGACAGACATGTTTATTGTGTATTATTTTCAATGTGTTTATTGCTAAGTTTAGTGTGGTAAAATAAAAGCGCAGCCTTAATAATTCACGTGCAGTGTATCTGGTTGCCATGACAACCTCACGCGCTTCCTGCTGCTGTTCTATGTAATCAGAGTGAATTTGTAGATTTTCTACAGCAAAACTAAAATGTGTTTAATAGTGCGACTGACCAAATCGTCCGGCTCGGTTTGCCCCCCTCGAACTCGAAGACATAATTTGACAGTTTAACATCTGATCTCACTCAGTGACTCTAGACTACGTAAGACGGGACGAAACCATGCAGTGAATGGGGGGAGATAATTTCGCCGAAGATGCAGAAATAAGCCGTAATTTTGTTTTATTTGTAACTCTGGTAGATACATTTATAATTTCTATTACATTACTACTACTACTACTACTACTGTTACTACTAATAAAACAGATCTCTGGGGGCCCCAAAAGTGTGTGGGCCCTTAGAATCGTTCTAACTTCCCCCCCTTAGCTGCGCCCCTGCATATATGCTTTGCATGATTTTGTCTTTGTCTTCTCAGCATAGCTTTGTGAATGGAAAAAAAAACATTTGACAAACATTTGATGATGTGCAAACTTCAGTATTTTCTAACACCAGCAATGACAATGTTCGTATTGTTCTGTATTTTGATTATTCTGAAAAAAAAAAAAACAGCAATGGCCAATCATTCGAGCTTTATGCTAATCCCTACATTAATAAATGTGTTTGTTAGTCATTGCATGGTCTTGTGATGTATTTTAGTCTGTCATTTAAACACTAATCTGTTTAGATTTTCATTAACCCCAGTAAGGAAATAAAGCATTGACCTTGAAGTGGGTTTTTTTTTTTTCTTTCCACAGAATTTCACCTGCACTCCTCCGACAAGCTTCCTACGGGACAATCAAGATTGGTACATACAACACACTGAAGAAACTGTTTGTTAGTCATCCAGAAGGTGGGTTTACGGGATGAATCCTTTGATATTGTTCATTTCATACAAGATCTTTTCCATACAACATTGCATTGTGAGAATAGAACATCATGCTTGCCACTTGTTGTTGTGGATATCTTCAATGACATGTCATTGAACATGACATCTAAGTCATAGTGTTGAAAAAAATTTTTTTTTGACTCACTGAACCAGTTCAGTAGGGGTAGCAGTCCTGAAATTTGAGCATTTTATTTGGATTTTGCAAACATTGGTATCCAGACATCTCTTGACATGACTTTTCGCTGACATATAAATTGTCTAAACGGGGAAAAAAAACAAAAAAAAAACAAGATGTACTGTATATTTTATTAATTGATAACCTACTTTATGACTGTATACAAAAGCTCTATAAGATAAGTAGTGAATTCTCTACAGAAATATCTACACTTTAATGTGTTGAGTTGCTTTGTTCCAGAATCTAATGAGCTGCCCAAAGAGGCAAAATGTATGTCAAAAGATAGCACAATTTTGTCAGCATCACATTTATCTTTCAAGTAGGCCGTTATTAATATTTCTGAGAGGAAATGCTTGATTAGCATGCATAGATTAGATTAGAGTAACAATACTGTTAACGGACTCTACTGAAATCAATGTTGAGCATTAGTCCAGTATTCATTTGGATGCCATAAGTAGTGTTTGTGTGGATATGCAAAAGTAATTATTGTTAATAGTTGCCTATGAACACATTTCAGATTGTAAGAATACATTTTACTTAGCTACCTAACACTGTGCCGTAACTAGGCATGTTGCAAGACATTTACATTTATGCATTTAGCAGACGCTTTTATCCAAAGCGACTTACAGTGTATTCAGGCTATACATTATTTTATCAGTATGTGTTCCCTGGGAATTGAACCCGCGACCTTTTACGCTGCTAACGCAATGCTCTACCACTGAGCCACAGAGAACAATAAATTCTGTCTCTTATGTGCTAATCTGAGTTTATCCTAACCAACTGTGATCACAATGAGTGTCAAAATGTTTGTTTCTATTTCTGTGCCATTGTGAAGAGTAGTCCTGCCCCCAGTAAAATTTTTTGGATCAAGGTCCTGCGCCACATAAAATTTATTTTATGGGGATTGAATTTTTTCAGTTTCTCACTTTACTGCACAAATAACTTGTCAGTTTGCATAGGGGCTACAAATGTGAAGAATTAATGTAATAATGTAATGATTTTCATGAGGATTCTCTTACAATTCTGGTTTCTTAACTATTCCCTCAATGAGCAACATTTTTTTGAAAAAAATTTGCTGAAAAACCTGCTGTACACAATTTACTACATGCCTTCTGTTGTCTGATTGATAATTTATATTTTAGCTGAAAATCCTTTGTGTAATTCTATAAACATCCCCCAAGTACATGCCTTTTTGCTATGAAATCTTTACTGATTAATATAATTTAAATTTAAGAATAACTTTTGTGATAATTTCAAGATGAACATTTACATTGTCATTTAGCAGATGCTTTTATCCAAAGCAACTTACAAAGTAGAGACAGTCAGATCAACGAGAGAGCAACAATATACAAGTGCAGTGACAAGTCTCAATTAGTCTAGCCCAGTGCACGTAGCAAGGATTTTTATTTTTTTATAAATAAATAAATTAGACCAAAATTAATAGAATATATCAGTGCTAGTATTAATTGGTCAGGTGATGGCGAAAAAAGTTGTGTCTTTAGATGTTTTTTGAAAATGGCTAAAGACTCAGCTGCTCGGATTGAGATGTGCAGGTTGTTCCACCAGCTGGGGGCAGTCCAGGAAAAGGTCCGTGAGAGTGATTTTGTGCCTCTTTGGCATGGCACCACAAGGCGTCGTTCACTAGCAGAACGCAAGCTTCTGGAGGGCGCGTAGGTCTGAACTAGCGAGCTTTGGTATATTGGTGCAGCACCAGTGGTTGTCTTGTAGGCAAGTATCAGTACCTTGAATTTGATGCGAGCGGCTATTGGCAACCAGTGCAAGCTGATGAAGAGAGGTGTGACGTGAGCTTTCTTCGGATCGTTGAAGACCAGTCTGGCTGCTGCATTCTGGATCAGTTTCAGAGGTTTGATAGTACATGCGGGAAGGCCTGCCAAGAGAGCATTACAGTAGTCCAGTCTGGAGAGAACAAGAGCTTGGACAAGAAGTTGTGCAGTCTGTTAGGAAGGGTCTAATCTTCCTGATGTTGTATTAGGCAAACCTGCATGATCGGCCTGTTGTAGCAATATGGTCTGAGAAGCTTAACTGATCATCCATCACAACTCCTAGGTTCCTGGCTGTCCTGGAAGGAGTTATGGTTGACGAACCTAGCTGTATAGAGAAGTTGTGGTGAAGCGCTGGGTTAGCAGAAACCACGAGCAGTTCTGTCTTAGCAAGGTTGAGTTGAAGGTGATGAATCTTCATCCAGTCAGAAATGTCCGTCAGACAGGCTGCAATGCGAACAGCTACTGTCGGATCATCTGGTTGGAATGAGAAGTAGAGTTGAGTGTCATCAGCATAGCAATGATAGGAAAAGCCATGCTTCTGAATGACAGATTCTAAAGATGACATGTAGATGGAGAAGAGAAGCGGTCCAAGTATTGAGCCTTGAGGAACCCCAGTAGCAAGAAGTTGTGACTTAGAAACCTCACCCCTCCAAGACACCCTGAAGGACCTACCAGCGAGGTAAGACTTGAACCACAGGAGTGCGGTCCCTGAGACACCCATCTTCATGAGGGTGGACAGGAGGATCTGATGGTTAACTGTGTCAAAGGCAGCAGACAGGTCCAGCAAGATAAGTACTGAGGATTTGGAAGCCGCTCTTGCCAGTCTCAGGGCTTCAGTAACCGAGAGCAGGGCAGTCTCGGTTAAGTGGTCGCTTTTGAAGCCAGATTAGTTTGCTATCCAGGAGGTTG
>CM077259.1:20936438-20976438 GCA_039654775.1 Spinibarbus caldwelli
ATACATACATACATACATACATACAGGTGCTGGTCATATAATTAGAATATCATCAAAAAGTTGATTTATTTCACTAATTCCATTCAAAAAGTGAAACTTGTATATTATATTCATTTATTACACACAGACTGATATATTTCAAATGTTTATTTCTTTTAATTTTGATGATTATAACTGACAACTAAGGAAAATCCCAAATTCGTCCCCAAATACGTCCTCCATGCCATAGGTGCAGATTTATGTTTCTGCCGGTCGGTGCCCACACACTGCATAACGCGCACTTGTAATATCTGAGAGAGAGAGAGCATCCAGTGTTGTTCACGTAAAACAACACTGGATGCTCTCTCCCTCTCATAATGAGGGAAATTCACCTGCGATCCGAGTGGAGAGGTTAGGCTACTCATGAACTGAATGTGCGCTCTGCAATAATAACGTGATCGGTGCCTATGGTCCACGCTGGTAACTGTTCCGGGGCAGTTTTTTTTTTTTTTTTAGTTTTCATCTCCATAAACATATATATATATATATATATATATATATATATATATATATATATATATATATATATATATATATATATATATATATATATATATATATATAGCAGTAGAGCTAATACAGTGGCTGGAAATCTGTTTATCCTTCGGTTCCTCGTGCTTTTGGAAAGAATGTGGAAATGGCGCGGCAGCGATTTCCACGCATTTTTAGACGCTGGGAGCAGGAAAATGTATTTAGAGCACCTTATTGTATTCATTAAAATATCGATATTTGGCGCCAGATATCGATTATCGTATCGCATGGAGAAGGATCACGATATATCGCCATATAGATTTATCATCCCACCCCTAGTAGACTATCAAATTTCCATTCTTTTGAAATAAGTACACCCGTCCCTCCGCCCCTCCCAATCGGGCGTGGGGTGTGGGGAAAAAGTGAAATTAGTAGAGAGGGCTGCAGGAGTGGCAGTGTCCTCAGGTTTGATCCAAGTCTCAGTTAGGGCCATGAGGTTGAGACTTTAAATGAATATATTTACATTATTCATTTTGCAGACGCTTTTATCCAAAACAACTTACAATTGGGGAATACAAAAGCGATTCATCTTAAAGAGGCAATCAGACATGTGAAGTGCTTGTAACACCAAGTCTCAGGCATTATTCAAATAAGTACAAGCTAGCAAGGGAAGGAATAAATAAAGAGAGTTTTATTTATTTTTAAAATTTTTTTTTTTTTTAATAAAAAGTAGCAATAGATGAAAGAAAGTGTGCTTTGTTTACAGACTGGCAGTTCCAGAGTCCAATTGGAATAGAGAGTAAATTAGTAGAGGACTTAGGAACAGTATGCAGATTCTTAGGATTGCACTGCCTCCAATGTACAGTGCATGATTTATTATTGTTAATAGTAATAGTAGGAATTTGAAAGCACATATTGAGTACAATTGACTAGACAATGTAGATGAGAACATGTAATACAAAAAGTAGAGAAAGGGGGAAAAAAAGCAATACTCAGGTGCCTTGTCGGTGTCCTTGCTGGGTGGAGTCACGCACAGGTAGAGTCGATCGTCTTTATACTCGTCGGTCTTAACACGAGGGCTGCCGTGGTGTACTGAGCAAATATATACTCCCCTGATTACATGTAATTGAATGCAGCTGGCCATGCCTTACTACTACTAAAATCGAAACTGCAAAACCACGCGAGTCGCACGAGAACAAATGCGACCTGAGTACGTGTTTACCACGGTAAACACAGTAAACAAACAATGGCCCGGTTTCATAGACAGGGCTTAGCCTAAACCAGGATTAGGCCATAGTTCAATTAGGACAGTTACGTAATTTTTATAAACATGCCTTAGAAAAAAACATTACTGGTGTGCATCTTAAGACAAAACAAAGGCACTAACATGTTTTAAGATCAGTCAGTGCAAGTTTCTTTCAGTTGAAACAGCTCAGATTTACATTTTAGTCTAGGCTCAAGCCTTGTCTGTGAAACCGGGGGAATGTGTTTTAGCAACGACAACCACGCTAAAATCTAATGAGAAAAGATACAAAACACTTATAGACTGCTGTCCTCTTCTGCTGGTCAACTGCTTCTACTCGACTACAGTTTGCTTCAGTTTACTCAACTGAAGCAATTTAGGTTTACTTGATTTTTCTAAAAAAATAAAACATGATGTATGGATATTTGTTAAAACGTAAGCATCAAATACAGCAGGCTTCTGAGGAATGATTATTTGTGCATCTCTTAGTCAACATTGTATTGCATTATGTTTTGCCCCCACAATAAAAACAACAGAACTTCATGATCACAAAACTAAGCATTTAAATATCACTCTACTAAGACACATTATTGATATTATTGTGATGTAAACTGACAGCTAATATTTATGTTAGCGGTCTGCTATACTATTGTAAAGATCTCATTGATTTGGATTACAAACTAACAGAATTTCGTCTTACTTATTGGCCTTATTTTTGCTCATATTAAAATCCTTATTACATATGATACTCAGCAAAAACACATATGTCAGGTTTTACAGGGTAAATAGTCATGCAAAGAAATACAATCGCTTTAAAGGATGAACAAATTTAATTTAGGCTTTTTTTCCACATATAAACATTGATCAAAGCACATAGAGTACATTTAAATATTGTAAACGGAAGCTCAAACGTGCTTGATTGACACGCAGGAACAAACCTCATTAGAACTTTATTCTGTTTTCTCACCTGTGGCTGCTGCTTGTCTGGTGGCTTTTGATTAAGCGGATGGTGTTACGTAGTGGTATTTACATAATAGGCTTTTAAGGAATACTTTTTTGACACTTAAATCTAGCATTTAGCTCAATTTTCCACCATTACGCCACAAACCCCAGCTCTACCAATACTGGACTACAAAACAAGGTGTAACCACCATCACTAATGTGCGGTCCAAACAAAAGGTGCTGAAGCGGCAGACGGACACGTCTCTAGCATTACCTTATCTGGTGCTGGCTCCAGCGGATTTCCATCTGACATGGTACAAAATCTTCTCTTCTCTGCAAACAGTATCTGTATTACTTGAATCCCTGCCATAAAGAATGGCCACAGTTAGGCCAACAGTAGCTTTTTATTGTATTGAACAGGCTGTATTTCTGGCCAATTTCTGTTGATTTCAGTCTGCGTGCATTTCCAAGGATGTTGCCACTTTGTGTCAAATGCTTATTTTGATACAGGCTTAGCTTTGCCTGCTAGTGTGGGGCTACCAATGCCTGTTCTGCTGCCAAACTGAATGGCTGTTCTGACTGTTGGTCACATTGATCAAGGAATTAGTCTAACTATTGATGTAAATTTGATCAGCACTTATATTTTTTTTCTCCTGTCATCACACTGAACTCTAATCTCATTCATTCATCTCTCTTTTGTGTGCCTTGCTCTATAAAGGCTGAGTGCTACATCTTAAAATAGTGAAACAGGAGCTTACTTAAAGAGCTTTTACAAAAATAGTGCTTTTTGGGTGATTTCAAATTAGTTAATCTGCGTTTGATTATTGCATGTCTATCTTTTTCTTGCCTTAGTCTCTTTGTAATATTACTGATTTATTATTGAATAT
This sequence comes from Spinibarbus caldwelli, assembly GCA_039654775.1. NCBI lineage: Eukaryota > Metazoa > Chordata > Actinopteri > Cypriniformes > Cyprinidae > Spinibarbus > Spinibarbus caldwelli. The sequence goes on from CM077259.1 coordinate 20,940,021, forward strand.
AAGTGTTTTTGTTCTGTGGCTTTCCTTTTTTTTTTTTTTTGAAATGAAACTGAAGGACATTCTGAATCTAATGGCTGTTCTTATCTTTTTTTTTCAGATGAGACTATGGTGATTAATGTGTTTTGTGGTGTGGTGTCTGGAGTTTTGTCGTCCTCTTTGGCAAATCCAACTGATGTGCTTAAGGTAAGTAAAATCAAATCTTCATCTCCTTTAAAACAAATCATTACAAATGTTTGCATAATAATCCCAAACATTTTAATGTAACTGTGCATGAGTTTTTTTTTTGTTTTTTTTTTCTGGTTGGAGTTTATTAATGTTTTTAGGTTATTTACATGATATATCCATTATGTTTTTGCAGTTGCGTAATTATCTAGAAAGCAGGGTGACTCATGGCTAAGATAATTCTTACATAAAATGTTATTTTTTATTTTGAATTAAAATTTGACAAACAAATTCTGTAGTGAGAACCAGCTTTCTACAGCTTAAGGGACTTTGCAAGCTTAAAAAAATGTAGTACTTTTAATGACTTTGAGACTGTCATTCATGCATTAATTTCAACTTTCACATCTACAACTGGCACAGAACGCTGCAGAATTGACCAAAGAATTGAACAATAACAGACAACAGACCAATGTATAGTCTAATTTATATTCATTTTTGTCCCTATATTCTGACATAAATGTCACGATTGGTGTTTTTTTCCATAAACATACTTTATGCAAGTACACAAACTCAGCCACAGCATTTGGCCAGCAGCAAACATTCTTTCAGTTATGAATTGCATGCTAACACATTTTGCGTAGTATGAAGTCAATGACCAAGCTTTAGTATGCATGCTGTGGCTCTGTGTGCGTACTTGTATTAAATATGTTTCTGGCATTATCTTTAACCTCACTTTTAGTTTTTCAACACCAATCACACGGAGTTTGTTTTATCTTATGTCCTGTTGTTTCCCTCTACTTTTTCAGATTCGCATGCAGGCTCAAGGCAGCTTGTTACAGGGAAGCATGATGTCTAATTTCATCAACATTTACCAGACAGAAGGCACACGAGGCCTTTGGAGGGTGAGTGCTTTCATTATGTCTCATCTTTCACATCGGTGGTGAGATTTTAAAATGTTTGGCCATCAGTTGTTTGAATTACTCAGTAGCATTCCTGCTTTTTAAATGTAACGCATATAGGTTTTGCTTTAATACTTTTATGTCTTATTGTTTTTAGGGTGTAATTCCTACTGCACAGAGGGCGGCCATCGTGGTGGGTGTAGAGCTGCCAGTTTATGACATCACCAAGAAGCATTTGATTCTTTCTGGCCTCATGGGAGACACGGTGTTCACTCATTTCATGTGAGCATCTCTACCAGTACTTGCTGTGTCAATTCAAAATTTGATTTATTAATGAGGCACAAACTTTGACTTTAATGAGGAACATGATCCATATTGTTTCTTCTGTTTATTTAGTTCCAGTTTCACGTGTGGCCTGGCAGGTGCTTTGGCCTCCAACCCAGTGGATGTGGTGAGGACACGTATGATGAATCAACGTGTGCTCGCAGGTAACCCTCTGTACAAGGGCACCCTGGACGGACTCATGCAGACCTGGAAAAACGAAGGATTTTTTGCTCTCTATAAAGGCTTCTGGCCAAACTGGCTGCGTCTGGGGCCCTGGAACATAATTGTATCCTTTAACAATAAAATATATTGTTTTAACTTGATATTCATATTTTGACTTAAAAATGTCCTTGGTTTTGTATTGTTTGCATAGTCCAACCACTAGAGGTCAGCATATTACAATATGAAGTTTGACTGTCGTTTTCACCCAAGCCATTAGACATTTTCTTTACTACACAAGTTAGTACACCATTTTCTGTCCCCTTTTAATTGACAATACATAACTGCCAATGATTCTTGGCTGTTTTTATACACACACATATATAGAGTGGCCCCAAAAAGTGTTTGGACACTTAAGCCACAAAAATATACTGTGTAAGTGTGTTTGGTATTCAAAGAATAGTTCACCCAAAAATGAAAATTTACTCTCTTTCTCTAATTTTAGCATTACATCACTTGCTCACCAATGGATCCTTTGCAGTGATTGAGTGCCATCCAAATGAGAGTCTAAGAAAAACATGACAGTATTTCACAAGTAATCCACACGATTCCAGTCCTTCAGTTAACGTCTTGTGAAGTAAAAAGCTGCGTTTTTGTAATAAACATTTTTAACTTCAAAATATTGCATCTGGTTGAAATACATCCATAATCCATAGTATTTCTTTCTCCAGTGAAAAAGTTGTCTCATCTGAAGGAGAGAAATATGCACAGATCAAGCACTGTTTATGAGCAAAAACTGTTCTAAACAAATATGTTGGTGGATTTTGAGAACTTTTCCACTGAGGAGGTTAATTTGATTTTAGGCGCTGGTATTTTAGCCAAAAGCAGCGGTTTAAAGTTAAAATGCTTTACTGATTGATTTGTTTCTTACAAACATTTAGCTTTTTGCTTTGATATTACATGATCGACTGGAGTTGTGTGGATTATTGTGATGCTTTTAATTTAATTCATTCTGATGGCACCCATTCACTGCAGAGGATCCAAAGTTGAGCAAGTGATATAATGCTGAATTCTCAAAATCTGTTTGGATGAAGAAACAAACTCATCTACATCTTGGATGGCCTGATAGTAAGTACAATTTCAACAATTTTTAGGTCAACTATTCCTTTAAAATATCAAGTATTATATTATTGCAGTTGCCCTTTACTTTAAATAAAATGTAAAAAGTTTGTTAGGTTTTCAAAATATGAAGCAAATGATATTTCTCAGGTTGACCACAAAAAGTCTTGGACACGTTCTGGTTGTCAAACTGTCATGTTCATTTGTTAATGTGGCAGTAGAAAACTGCTTTAAAAAAAGCTTATACTACATAGACAACATAACAGCATAATCTTGTAAACAGTTTGAAGGTGTCCAAATACTTTGCAAGGGCACTATGTATAAGAATATTTATTCATTTATTACCAACAAACTATGCTTCAAATGTGTGATAGCACACACTGAATGATACTGACTGACACAAAACTTTGGATATGGCGATCAATTAAAGTAATGAAAACTTGCAGTGCAGTTCAGTAAGTGAGTCTGATCATGACTCAATTACTCTGATCTATTCGCCAAAAGATTCACCAGACTGAATCAAATGGTTATCGTTTGAACAATGTCTTTTTGAACTATTCATTAAAAGAATCAGCTAATAAGAGTCAGTCTTTCACAATCAGACTAGTCGTGCTGTATGATTTTGTTTTCTTAAAATTTAAAGTTCAAATAAGTCATTTGTTTATGAATCAGAATACACTGGCCAAATTGTGTTTGCTTTTTGTGTGCAGCCCTAACACATTCAGTACAAGTGAATGTGAACTCAGGGAAATATGATTTATGAGCACCTGCTGAAATGCAGTGCACGAAACACTGAACTTCACTCCAGGCAAAACATAATTCATATTGTGACATAAGCATAATATTTCTGTGCGCGCATATGTTGGATGAATGAATTGACTATATAGAGTCTATGATGATCTTGTGATCCTTGACTTAAGTTTCAGTTCTTCATCACCTTTGAACAGCTGAAGAAGCTTCCATTGTAGAGTTTGTGACTTCACTGAACTCTATGTGCTTGTGTGTGTGTGTCTGGGGCTTCTGTCCTTCAGCATCTACCATCCCTTCTTCATCACACACCTATAAGCATTTTTATTTAAGAACCTTTATTTTGTTCTAATTTGCATTGTACATACTTGACACTTGTTTTTGCACCTAAATGCTTTATTTTTCACTCCTGGCAGCTATCTTGTCCATCAGCGCCATGTTCACAAGCCCAGTGGTGTTTTCATAATATATGCTTGGTCAGCTAGGAGCCGCACTGGTGAATATTTGAGGTAAAGGGCTATAGTGAAACTGGAATCTACCAGGCATAGTTTCTCCACACTGGCTTTAGAGTTTGGCATTATAGCATAGTACTTAGTTACTGAAAACACATCCACCATGTGGGGGATGTAAAGCAATAGTTTAGTGTAGAACTGAATGCAGCTGGTGAATATAAGCAGGAATAATTGAGGTCCACACACTCTAAATTAGATATTGTCCTTGTAATTTAAAATGCTCACATGCAAACACAGCTTCAGTGATAAGAATGTATTTTGCTTCATCTGTAGACTGCAGGTATGATAGAAATTGCCCATGTTGCAAACTTGTATACAGCCCAAAATAATACCAAAGGAACTAGTTATGGGTGATGTGGCCTCATATCCTGTATCTTTGAGCTCAATGGGCATTCATAAATCACAAGCAAATTTCAGTGTAGCTTAAGTCTGTTCTTGCGCAAGTTGTCGCTTTTAATTCAGCATTGCACAGAAACTGTGTTACGCTTGTTTCAAAAGGCCCAATGTGTGCAAAATGCTTCTTTTATCCCATATTATGTGAAGGACCTTTGAAAAGCTCCATGGAAATGGGTGAGAAGTTTATGCTTGAACAGGGACAGAATTCTAAGCACCTGTGACATTGCACAAGCTTTTGTCTTTTTTTTTTTTTTTTTTTTATGTCTTTTTTTTTGTTGCAGTGACATTTTTGCCATGTACATTTGCATGTGTGTATGTAGTGTGTGTGTGCTTGTTCTGAGAAGCACATGTAAAATGTCAAATATTTTGGCAGCCGTCAAAGTGTGTAAATACTGCGACTGTACGATAGAATAAAATATTAGCATATATAGTTTTTTTTTGTTTGTTTGTTAATTTTAAACCAGATTTTGTGGAAAAGGGTGTCAGTAGCATTTTGAGTGCTTGCCTCTTTGCCAAAGTGTACATGTATTGAACCAGAACTGCACTGATGTTGCTGGTTTTTAAAAGTGACACTTTATTATTGTTATTATTGGGAAAGTACTGTTACATATTTATCATTCTATGTCATCATATTTCAAGCCTTACCACTTCCTGCTTTTATATTTATGCCTTTGCCTGGTTGTTTTATGCCTCTTGGTGTGCTAGCCAAACATGAAGTGTTGAACTTCTGCTATAATTTACTGTCTATTGTTCATAACCTTGAACATGCAAATCAAGCTGTACTGTAAACTTCTAAGCAAACATTCTTGCTTAAGTTATATGGACAAGCTGCTCTTCATATGACTTTAAGGGGACATGTTTAAAAGGTTTAATGTATGTGATGCCTGGGTTATTCAGGGGTTTTCATGTTTGTTATACTTGCTTCCAATTTTTCCCCAAACTTTGGCTTTTGCTAGATTGGTGACTACAGCATGGTGCATGATATGTTCCTCTCTAAATAACTTCTGAAAATGCTCATTTCATTATGTGTAGCAAAGACCAAGAACCACATTAACCCATGTGCCAGTGTTCTTACTTCAGTTTACTGTTAGTCACTCACAAATCATAACTCTGGGAACTTCTTTGCTGTTATGCTCCTTAAGTTGTTTTTTTTTTTTTTTTTTTCCCTTTGCAAATTTTCAAAATTATTTATTTTTTTATTTATACTGTTTTATTTACACTTTTATTATATGAAAGGTTCTTTTGTATAGAGGTACTTTTAAATTTGTTCATTTGGATGTATAATGGAAATCAGGATGAATTTTCTGTTTTACAGTGAGAGAAATTATAGAATGTATTACCCAGATTTATTTGATAAATGAGAGATAATGAAAATGTGCAGAATAAAAAGGGATATATATATATATATATATACATACATACATACATACATTTTATATATATATATATATATATATATATACATACATACATACATACATACATACATTTTATATATATACATATATATATATACATACATACATACATACATACATTTTATATATATACATATATATATATACACACACACACACACACACAAATTTGGTAATCAAGTATTGAACAGTAAAAATTATATCTTGTAGTCACTTTAATCCCCAGCACAGATTTTATTTCCCAACATGCAGCAAACGCATTGATACATTATATAATTGCTTGAAATTGCCAATTTCTTTGTGATCCACTCTTTTGGTTAAGTGTCTTTGGTGAACACAAACATTATTTATTATGATCTGTTGCTTGAACAGACAATGAATTGTATCAAGAATGCCTTTTTTTTGTGGATGGTTTGATTTATTTTGCTTTGTCTAATGTAATTGTGCACCCTGACAATAAATACAATGTTCACTGAAAGTTGCTTGTTATAGGTCCCATTACTTCCATTGAGGCGTAGTAGCAAACAATGGTCTGACTTGTTCAACAACATCATACGATTCTTGTATTTAACTTTTTCATGTTGCATGCAGGTTAATGCAGTTTATGAGGGTACAGGCATTTGATTAAAAAAAAAAGCTCATATTAATGATAATATATAGCATCATTCTGCAATCAGGCACTAGAAGAAACAATACACTTCCATGCTAAGGGTTTAGCCTGCTCCTGTATTCACAAAACATTTTATCTTACCTCTAAAGTTTGCATAAATAGCAGTAGAAGTAAGAGTTTCCTCTTAAAACCTGTTCACGAAGCTGCTGAGGAATGGGGAGAAATCTTAAGCTAAGAGAAAGGGTGGGGTTGACCTTGCTATAGACAATGTCAACAAGATAAGCCCACAGTGATTGACTGAGAGGGATAGGTCTCTGTCAGTGATTTAAACATAGCAATATTGTAAAACAAACTATCATGTTGCTATATTCGATTAAAGTATTTAAAATGTAGGTGAAGCGTCACTACTTAAATATGTTCAGCTAATTGTTAGCCTCTTACATGTCTGCTTCTTGTAAACAATATATGGATATGCATATAAGCAGCCTTTTAATTAACAGACTAGAATAATCATGGCTGATAGTAAGACGTTGTGTAAACGTAAATGAAATCCAAACTGGATGCAAGAACAGCTGTTACTTCTTGCCCAACTTGTATATGAAGGATGTAATTAAATTTAAAGGAAGTTATCATAAAATGTTTCTAAAATGTTTATGTTCTGAGACTTTTAGGATTGTTTGTGATTTGGTCTTAGTGACCTAGGAGACCTCTTGACTACTCAGGTCAAACAGCCTTCAGAGGGATTTTTATGGTTTAGAAAATGGGGGAGGGGGGGTCACATTTTTTAAGTTTGAATCCCTCCAAGCACAAGCTAGTTACTGGGCTTTTGACATAATCTGCTAATGCAGACGAGCAAGTTATGTCTTGTAACGTGCAGTCAAACATGATATGAGAAACTGAATGTGTGAGTAAATTACCATCCAGATATAATTTAATAATTACAGAGGCTAAGTTATTGACTTGCAGAAAGTTTTCTATGAGAGTTAGTGTTAGAGATAGAATATACATGGGAGCGCCTACAATGATCTTGAATATGCAAATGTGCAGTTGCGCCCAAGTTGCCAGCATTGACCAAAAATGTTGTCTAGGTAGATAACTCATTAGGTTTTAATACTGCCAGTTTTTTTTTTTTTTTTTTATTAACAAAAACAAGTTACATGTATATAACAGACATTATACATGATAAAACAATTATACACTATAGGGGCTGTATACTGATACAGATTTATAGAAAAATATTAAAATGTTTATAAACTTTCACCATTTTAATTGCCTTTTGTTTAACAGAAAATCTTATAGTATCAATATAATGCTCCATTTCCTTCCTAAAAGAAAAAAAAAATTTTTTTTGCAGGAAAACTTACATTTGTGAATATGAAATTTTGCATGTAAAAGAATAAGATTTATCATGTAAACGTGATTGTGCTTTTCTCTGCTATTCTCTAGGATACCAAATAATACATATTTCCAAAACAAAACAAAATTACTGTCAATATTTTGTACAATAAAATGTTTGCCAAAATGTTTTTACAAAAGGGCAATGCCAAAACAAATGTACCACAGTTTCATGGCAACTGACACAAAACGAGCAACTAAAATCTGTTTATTTTAATATTACCAAATAATAACAATTTAAATTTTACCAAATAATATTTGGCTGGGTAAATCCTGTGTATAATTTTGAATAATACTTCCTTTACCTTGTTTGTAATTAAATATTGATTAGGTATTAGCCAAACCTTTTTCCAAACAATATTGTCTGTCAGGTGATTCCAATATGAATAAACATAAGGCAAAAACACAATGTCTCGTTGAAATAAAGCTCTTACAGAACTATTGTGTGATTTAAGAGAAAAACAAATGTTACCTATATAAGAACTTCTTACATTAGACAGAGACCACTGTTGGATGTTAATTCTTGTCTGATGTTTAAATAACATACAAACTTCAAGAGAAATAGCCCCAAAAACTTTGGCATAGTCCCCTGTTGTTACAGGAATCTTATAATGTGCCAAAAATTCACCATAAGTAAAAAGAAAACCATTTATATTAAGTAACCGATCCACCAATATGATGCCATTATCAAATCAGTGCTTCAGAAAAAGCGATTTGTGTTTATATAATATATCATTATTGTTCCATATATAGTACCTATGAGGTGAAAAATTGTGCTTGTGGATCAAAGACCATGATAAAAAGGCCTGACGGTGAAATTCTGCTAGTTTCACTGGTATTTTATCAATATTATAATTACAGCCAAGAAAAAAATTAATACCACCAAATTTTGAGAGAAAATGGGAGGGAATAAAACACCAAATGGAATTAGGATTTCTAACAATTTGTTTAAGCCAGTTAACCTTACATGTATTATTTAATGTTGCAAAGTCCAAAACATTTAGGCCACCATTTTCATATGAATTCATAATAACTGTCTTCTTTATGTAATGTATTTTATTTTTCCAAATAAAGTCAATCAGTATTTTGTCAATTTCTTTACATAGCTTTTTATCACGATGTATTGCTGCATAAATGAGTCTAGAAATACCCTCTGCCTTTGTAATTAAAACTCTGCCCCTTAAAGAAAGGTCTCTTATAAGCCAATGATTTAATTTCTTTTTAGTTTTTTCAATAACAGGATTAAAATTTAGTAAGCATCTTCTTTTCTGGTCTTTGGTTATCAATATTCCAAGATATCGAACCTCATTTTTTAAGGGAATACCATAATAGTTAGTTTCCTTTATGGCCATAAGCTCACATTTAGTCAAATTTAAGTATACCCCAGACACTCTTGAAAATTCGCTAATTAAATCAATTGCCACAGATATCTGATTCTCATTTTGAATAAAGAGTGTAGTGTCATCGGCTAATTGTGTCATTTTTATCTCTCTATCAACAATAGTAATACCTCTCATTGGGCTTGATTTAATATAAGAGGAAAGAAGCTGACTTACTAACAAAAAGAGGTCTGGAGATACTGGGCACCCCTGCCTAATTCCTTTAGAAATATCAAATCTAGGGAATACTGCCACAGTATACAGGTGAACGACAGCTATTACTTCACCTCCTCCCTGTGGTTTCGTTTTAGAAACTTGGATATTTGAGCCGAGGGAGGAGTGATTAGAAAAACACGCCTTTTCTCATTTATACAACTTCACTGGAGAGACTGAAGGAGTCGGGCAGCGGCGCGCTTCGCTAACTTCACCTAACTCATTTTTATATCCATGGTATTTCTTCTTTAATTTTCTGGACTTACACAGCCGCAGAAATGACTCTACCATACTCTCAAAGCGTAACGACAATGAAGACAGTGACCGTCGCGGAACCGAGCGCGCAGACCGTCTTGACTTCCACTCCTGTCGGGATAAGCGAAGGTTCGACGACTTACCGAACGGTAAACCTCGCGGGAGCTCAGCTACAGCCGGTCCAGTACATCAACAGCCAAGTGGAGGGGAACGCGGTGTACGGGGGAACGCGTTACCTGGTGCCTGTGCAGCAGCGGCCCGCGGAGTCAATCGTGTACCTGAGCCAGGCGCCGCGCGTCGTGCAGCCGGTGTACTTACAGAACGTTCAGCCCGTGAGCGTCAGCAGCGTCGACGAAACCGATACCTACAGACAAATAGTGAGAGTTTTATTTCTTCCTTTTCCTTTTGTGTTACATTAGTATCCAAATGTTACATATCACTAAAATATCATTTAATTGATTGATACATAGTAGGCTTAGTACAGGGTTCCAGGTAGTTTGGAACAGTAGAAAAAATTACCAAAATTGGTAAAAGAAAAGATGCTGCAGATCAGATGCTGTCGTGTCAATACAGCTGTATTGAAGTTAAATGTCAGCACATAATGTAGTTCAAAAGTTTTAGGTTTCTTTAGCGCCCCGTAAGATCAGACGTTGTTTGTACAGTAAAAAAGTTTTATGAAATCTGGACGTTGCGCATACAAGAGACAGATCAATTAGTCATTATGGGCCACACCTACACCAAAAAAAAAAAAAAATTAAAAATACAAATTAAAATTTCAAAGAGTCAGATACGACCATTTAATAAATTTTTGAATTAGCTAATTATAACTAGGCCTACTTTTATCAGTAACATTTGGTATATAGCCTATTTATGACTGTATGTGTGTATGATAAAATTTCATAATAATTAGCCCTGTAGAATTTAAATTTAATTTAATGCTTGCATCAAAGAAGATGGCATGTTCAATTAAAGCTATGTAACTATTATGTTCAAAATTAACAGCATTTAAATAATAGTTAGAACAACATAAATCCATCTTCCAAACCTTGTTTTTTTTTTTTTTTTTTTTGCCTTTCCCTGAATCACTATGGCAAGCCTATAATAATTATTTATATTTTAGTGCTGTCAGAATGTATTTAGTCATTATTATTTATATTTATATTTTTGGCATTCGTTTGTGTGTTTACGTCATATCCATAAATAAAGGAAAAAAGGTCAGGCTACTGTGTGTAGTGAAAAGTGCCATAGTATCTTGAAACCCCAATAAATTAACCTAAAAAAGAAAGCATATTGTGCTTGCATTGCATCACATTCGAAGTACACTAAGTTCAGTTTTTGTGAGTTATAATAGCTTCCACTGTCTTAGAACCATTTATTTATTTTACATATTTTTCAGATATGCTTCTTGTTTGTTTATTTATTTATTTATTTAATTTTATTTATTTACTTTTTTTTTTTTTAGTTGGGGAGTTTTGATTTTGTTAGTGATATTCACAGTGCCCGAAGCCATCAGATTCTTCTGTGCAGATTAGCCAAACAGAAGCACAACTTGCATATATAACCAAAAAAAAAAAAAAAAAGTTCCTCCACAAGTAACTTGTACTTTTATACTTCAGTTGCAAAAAGGACAAAAGTTATAGTGTGGCTTTAAATAATTGCAGAATATATATATATATATATATATATATATATATATATATATATATATATATATATATTTTTTTTTTTTTTTTTTTAAGCTCTATTGCTCCACAGTTCCTGAATTGTTCTTAAAACATCCTGCTGTTTACAGGTTTTAGGTTTTGTTAAATTTGGACTTTATGTTCATAATAAGATATATGTCTGATGGGTTCTGTTCAGTTTTCCAGTGTGGGCTACTTCCAAAAATTGTTTTTGTTTGACACATCAAATTCTTTTGATTACTTATGACGGTCCTTCGATGATACACTTCAGATTGATACATATTAGCTTCAAGATACTATGACACCTTTCACTACATACAGAAGCCTGACCTTCTTTTCTTTTTTTATGTTTAGGTCATTATAACCACTCAAGTAGACACAGTAACATTAAAGGTGTAATGTGAAGTATAAATGTAAACCCACTTTATAAAAACTTACATAATATGTAATTAGCAAAATGCAGGTCAATGCATGACTTGTCAAATGCATTCAAATATTATTGTTTATACAATTTATTACAATGTTTTTTTTTTTTCTGTATATGGTGCCTTTTATGTATATTGTTTAACTGTTTAAATTTTGCTGAGAAGCCTGTAATATGCTATTTAACATTCAAGATGCCCTTATTCATTAATGTTTTCTTCTTCTGTATTCAGAACATAAATGGACAAACATCTGTCTTCAGCCAGGTATCCAGTCCAGTCAAGAGCCGTGAACCATCTGAGGTAATGAAATAACGTTTACTGTGTATGCAAACAGGCACATATAATCAGTAACATTTAAGGCTGAAAACTGTTTTTATGCATTCGTATGGTTTGCACATAAACACACACACCTAAAGTTACCCTTGACTTTCATGCCTTTACATGGAATACACGAGGTACTGTATTACACACACTTTCTTCTGGGTTTGTACATGTCTCTGGCTTGTGATCTGAGCCGGGAGAAAGAGCTTTAATGTAACCCAGGCTTTAGTGTGTGTGCAGTTGCACACACATGCTAATATGACAACAAGTTATGCGTTTGAGCACAAGTGCAGTACCTGCAGGGTTTAGGGTGTGTCTGACAGAAAGAATGGACTCAGTAATTCCCAGAGGAGACAGTGTGTTAACACCCATTTAGATTAGGCCTGACAAGAGTCATAATATTGCAAGGAAAGTGTTAGAGGGAGTTGCCCTTTAACACAACTGTTACTGTCAACCATCCTGCAGGTGGTAAGAAGATGACAGGTGTATGTTGGAAGAGCTTAAATGTGCTTTATGTGACAAAATATTATTTTAACATGCCACAGAGCTGTAATCACACTAATAACATTTTTCAAAGTTAGTGAACTTGTTTATTAAGAAGACAACAATGTCAGTAAAGATCATGCTTGAGAGATAAATTAAGATTTGAACTAAGTTAAATATTACTTGTGAACAGAACATTTTTATTGTGCATAATTTCCATTAAGGCTTTAATTTTGTCAAATTATGTAAAAAGTGTCAAAATATTTATACGTGTTGTGTGTATCTAGATATGAAATTAGGCTTGGAATATGGAAAACAGGAGAAGATGTCACACTCTAAAACTACTCTTCTTTTTAAATAAATAAGAAGTTGCTAATAAATAACATTAATAATTGAAAAATGTGAAAACAGATTCTAAAGTTGAAAACCTAAAAACCTATTTGTATTGTGCCATAAGGTCAGTCTCTGATATTTAGACATTTCCTTCATGAAAGTTTTTTTCACTGTACAAATTCGAACTTAAATGTTGGTACATGGTTGCATTCATTTTGTAAGTTGTAAGCGGCGTTATATTTGGTCTGTAGAGGTGTTGAAAATTCATTCTGTGGGTTTAACAAATGGATGTGAAGGTCTAGTGTTGAGTCATCAGCCTTTCATACAGCGGTTTGAAAAGCATTACACGCAATGATTTAAAGAGGGTTGTCATAGGGTTGTGCTTGCAGACATGCTGGGACAGGAGTTGGGAGCTTATCATCAGCTTCACTTTTCGTACACAAAGGAGGGTTTTATTGTAATTAGGCGTCTTGCACTCAAACATACTTGGGTTGTCTTAAATTTTAGGTTTGTAATGTGAGATAGCACTGAAGTCTGGTCAGGAGTTTCACATGATGTCATTGGTCTGACACATGCAGTGATGAATACAAAAATGGAATTAAGTTCCTGAGTATTTCATGAGAAGAAAGTGTAATGCATAACTTTATGTTGAGCTACTTTTATGTTGAAATACAAGAATTGAAGCGACTAATGTGAAGTAGGCAGACATGATATTATAAAGAAGTTATTATAATTGCTGAAGTCAGACTTCGGTTCAGTTATGTTGAATGCTTAAAGTACTGAGCCTTGTTACTTGTTAAATGGCAATTAATAATCTAATATTTATGTATGTATGTCTGAATATTTCAAACTAGTTTTCTCAGAAATTAGGATTTGAGCTGATGAGTGGAGATTTGTCAGGAGACATTTGTCAGGAAAGTATTAAATGTGTGCAGAAAAAAAACACTATATAATGTGATAAAATAGATATGCATTTAGCTGACAAAAAAAATTTAGCTGCTACTGAATCCACTAAACTCTCAAACAATTAACATTATCGTAGTAGTGGTATTCTTCTTATTATTTAATATTGCACTGTTTTACAGATGCATTCTCCGCCACAGTTTTTTTTTCTCAGAGTGATTGTTTTACTCAAGTTTCAAGTTTTTAATTATTTAAAAAAAAAGTTTTGCCTTATACATATTTTCTTTAATAAAAACACATTTAGAAATGTCTTGTAATCATGGTTTAATACATTATTAGTCAGACTTAAAGAGTTGGATGATTCAGAACTTGATAAAATATTATCTTTGACTTTTTCCCATGATTTGACGGCTTAACAGCTCATGATTTAGGCTTGACTCATGCAAAACAGTCAATTTATGGAGCAGAGGAATTACAGTATGCAAAAATAACATTCATATTTTCCACACATTTGAACTAACCATTTTAAATTACCAGGTAAGACCTTAAGTAAATTATCTTTCAAACTGAATCTGAAGGAACCAAAATTGCTTGATTATAAACAACAATATTACTTCAAAAATTTTAACAGCAGTGAAAATTTTCCTTGTAAAGGGATTCATTTTTTTTTTCATTTAGAACAATCATCACCTAATGAATAATTTAAAATTATATTGTTTTACAGATGCTAATGATAACTGATCTTTTTATGTTTTATAATGCTAAACACACACACACGCAGTCCCGTCATTCCTTCAAATGTTAAATGTATCTCTCTCCACTGGCTTCCTGCGTTCAGACACAACTTGAAAACCAAGCTCCTCCTTCCTTTCACTGCAGACCAGAGCAATGACCTGCTGTTCTAACACTGGAACAGAGAGGCTTTTGGCTCACACATTGACCCATTTTTGCAGACAGTAAGGTATTGTGAAAAGCCATAGCCAGAAAGGAAATACAGTCACAGGTTTAGTAGCAATGATTGTCTTCATACAATATATTCATACAGTATCTCATAATTCTTGGGAATATGCTTATCAAAATTTAGATAAGAAATAACTGTTTGTTTAGCTTTATATCAAAGTGAAGGGACACTTAAACCTACAATTCCTAATTTCTGGGTAAAAATGTACACAATTTTGCCAGCTCAACCAAAATGTAAATTTCCAGAACCCATTTTTCAAAGTTGAACAGCTTTTAAATTTACACAGCATTTGAAAAACAACAGACTTGTGTGAATTGACTTGGACTCAGCCTTGAACTTTACATATATAGTAAATTTTATGAAAATTATTAATCAAATGACAGCCCTGATTTAAAGGCCAAGTACAAAGTATTTTTCAGATCTTTATTAACATGGTGGAATATATACAAATTTTTTTGTTTTGTTTTTTTGTATGGACCTGCTGTGATGTTTATTTTAGAGTTACAGATTGCAATGTAATGAAGCACTTCCTGCGCATTCTTGTACAGAGTTACTCAATGCTGCTGTGGGAATCAAGGTTACAGCATTACAGCCGAATGAAATTTGCATTTAAGAGAAAGTTCAGGTGATCTGGAATCACTCCCAGAAATC
Source organism: Spinibarbus caldwelli (assembly GCA_039654775.1). Classification (NCBI taxonomy): domain Eukaryota; kingdom Metazoa; phylum Chordata; class Actinopteri; order Cypriniformes; family Cyprinidae; genus Spinibarbus; species Spinibarbus caldwelli. The sequence goes on from CM077259.1 coordinate 20,955,368, forward strand.
TTCTGTACACTGACACTTGATGTAACTCATAACTCATTTTTAATGCACACTCTTACTCAGTATGTATAAGTGGGAAATTGTTGAACTATTAGTTTTGGTGATACTACCTCTAGTGATTAAGTAAAACTAGAAGCACTAAACTCTATTATGTGCCCTTGCTTGCTGTGTGCAGAACCTGCTGCGACTTGTCAGATGCTAAAAGTAACTAACTAATGTCAATCATGTTTCAATCATTGATTATTTCTTGTCTTTCTAATCTTGTTAGAACACACCCACGCAATCTTTAATTCACACAACTCTACATTCACTCATGCACAGACAATACAGTAAAAATCACAAGTTTAGCAATGTGCGCAACTGTTAACAAGCTCAGCTCATTGTTGTTGCAGCTTCAAACCAGTTTTGGTACAGCGGTCTCAGTAGTGAGTCCACACAAACACACACCCAGTTAACACCGTCACTGCTGGTCTTTCTGCTACAGAATGTGTGGAATGTTCTCAAGGGCAGACACACCCGCTGTCAAAAACACATTCTTTTTTTGTGAGAGCTCTCTAAACAGATGCTAACGCCTGCAAACACCTGGACAAGTTTCTTTTTTTCATAGTGCTTCTGCTGCAGTGTTAAACCTGCACTTTTTACTGCAGGTGACAGAACAGTTGTAGGAAACATGCTTCAGTTGCTGGTCTGGTAGAGCGTGGCACTATCAACACTAAGGCCCTGCAGGTTACCTAGTGTTATTCCAACAAAAAAGCAGTATTTTATTTTATTTTATTTTTTAAATATGAAAATGTTAAAATGATGATCATAAACTTACTGACTGCAGTTGATGTGAAAAAATAGTAAAATAATTAAATAAAAATGCAGTGTTTTTTTATTGTTTATTTTTTGAGAACTACAGTGGGATTCTAATGAGAATCACTATTAAGAATAATAGAAAAAAAGCTTAAAGTGAAATGTCCAGTCATTGTAGTTGTAATTTGTATTACACATTTTCTGGAATGTTGTTTACATATGCAAATGATATATTATCTAATTAAATATGCACTATTAAATTTCCAGAACACATAAACACTCAAAAAGAGTATTTTGGATGTATTATTTCCTCTAGTCTGACAACAACAGAAAGGCCAAAAAGCCCAAAATCTCAAAATTGATCATTACCTTAAAAAATGTTTTTGCCTGTGGTGTCTTACCTTTATTATTTTTTTATTTTTTTATCTTTTGATTTTGGGGTGAAATGTGACCTGGGCACAGCAAGTCACTTATAACATTTTTACTTAAATTAGAAAACCAAGGAATGATGGATCAGAGTCATGACTAGAGTAATGTCATATGGGTAAATATTTAAACAAAAGATCTCATGTAGTGTCAGTTTATTTATAATTCTGGATGAAACTAGACCCTGAGTGAACCCTCAATGTGTGATTCTCTCTCACGGATCAGTGGAATCCAGCCCGACCACTCCGACACACCTCAAGTTCTGGATGTTACTGATGTAACTTTTGCTCTATACCATGCATTCAATGTCGTGCCATAAATCATTTTTAAATACTGCTTAAACACTGCTAATGCTTTTAGAATGCAAAAACATCAATCAGTTTGAAACACTAGGAATGAAAGCACCAGTAATTATTATTATTGCAACAAAATAAAAATTTTGGCCTGTAATTATTTTAAAAAAGTAGCTTTCACAGCTTTATTTATTACCTAATTTTAAAGTTAGTGTAGGTGATTTTGGCAAATTACTCTCCAAAGCCATGCCTCCTCCAAAACACATGAACGTGCACAGGCAGACCAGAGGCTAACCAATGACATGATGAGAGATGGCATAGGTGGAGGTTTGAATGCAACGCTGTCAGATTACCTCATGTCTCATTCACTGGTGAGAAAACATTATAAAGCGCATAATATTACAATAATAACGGCTTCCATTCTCGCTCGGTCTGCAGTAGTGTAATGAAATGCACTGATGACGCATCATGGTATGCAAATACATCTGTTGACAGTCAGGTAGGACAACCTATTGTAGCCCTCGGATTGAGGGATATGATTGGACGAACATTTTATGGTCCTATGCCTTCCACAGACGATACATTTAGACCACTTAACTTAGCGATTGCTATCGGGATATGAAGAGATTTTCAACCAGCATAACAAAAAATCACCTACCCTGCCTTTAAAAGAGAAAACAGATATTTAACAATAGAAATGATGCATAACTTATTTGAATTTTTAACATCATCATATTCGCAGAATGTTACTATATTATCATCTAACTCTTTATACAAGTTTGGTTGGATATTTAAATTATGTCCAACTTTATCTGCATACTCGTGTACCCCACATATACTACAACATCATTATATTCTGTAAAGCTGCTTTTGAACATTGTGTATTGTAAAAAAAGCACTATAGAAATAAATTTAAGTTGACTTTGAAAAATCAGAGCAATGCAGATCATTTAAAAATTCTTGTATTGGTCGATCACATTGTGCATTTCCACCACTACTAATGCTTTCTAGCAGATGGCAGTGTACAGAATGCAAAATTTGCATAAAGACACTTCCATCAACAACTTCAGTAGCTGCATGCACCAAATATTTTTGCCGCTCCCCAGGAGGCTTTAAGTATTTATGGTCCACTCAGTTCTCGGCATGTAGTTTTGTTTGCGGCTTTTAAGAGTATTGTTAGAGAAGTCACTCAGGAGTGTCTGATCTGGATCGATACACAGGGGTGTGGTATTTCACTTACTTTTCTTTGAGGTGTGTACTAGCTGATGTCTCTCACTCACAGTCTAGTGTAAAGAATTGAACACATACTTGAAAAGGTTAACCCTCATTTCTAAGCATACATTGACAGATGTTATTGGCTTCTTGTGAAGTTTCCTCCATTTTGATGTGCTAACTGTTATGTAAGAATCACATTTTGCATGTTTCAAGGAAGAACAGTGTTGATCATGTAGTTGATTTGTTTGCTTGGTTGATTAGTTGGTAAACTTACAGTTGCTCAACAAAAGTTTTCACTCCCACTCAAAATATCCTGTCTATCCTTTATGCCTTTTTCCAGTCGGAGTTAGTGGAGACTTCAAGCATTCGAGAGGAAGTTGTGGACCTGAAAGAAATAAAGAATGGCCTCTCTGAGATTAAGACTGAGGTTATCGATGTGGAACCGATTGCCAAGTTGGACAACCGCTTCTTTGGTGAGCTTCTTGCCGAGGTTTACCGCAAGAACTCAGATATTCACACCTGCATCTCCGAGCATGTGGCCAAGATCCGTGGAAGGTGAGGCGCTTCTTTTAAATTGAAGATTTGCGTGCAGACAACCCTAAGCAACCATTAACCCTGTCAATCCAGATGATTGAAGACTTGACACGTTGAGAAAACCTATTACAGACCATTATCTAGAACAAAATCTCATCTGTTTACTTAATCTGCAGTCACTTTCACAAATGACTTGGAGTGATCAAAAACCTGAAACCTCTACACCTTGTCCAAAATTGTCTAAGAGCAATGCTTAATCCAGTGATTCATGACGAGTTAAGAGCTTCTGTACTTTACACCTTGGAAATGATTGTGAGAACAGCAACACCTCTGGACGCCTCTGCTTTAAGGCTCCTTTTTTTTTATTTTGACTAATTCATATTGTTCTCTGCAGGAAACACCTTCTGGACCCCACCATTGACTATAAGGTAGGGAGTGGCAAATTGTTCAGTTCCTGTGGAGTTGGCTGAAAGTTCTCCATGTTGCATAAGGATTTCAAGTTTCAGTTGGTTAATTCTAAACCTTAATGGTATGATTAGCAATGAAAATTGTCGATGACATTGACTTTTCAGTTTTTTAACATTTTGTTAAAAAAAAAATTTTTTTTATTAAAATGCGGTTCATGGACACAGTAACTTCAATTTTAAATTTTAAATTTCATTCATTTTCATATTTTTGTTGGGGCATAAAGTAAAAAATATCAAGTTGATAGAATTGTCCTGATATCATAATGAAGAAAGAAGAGTCATTTAAATTAAATTCTTGAAAAGAAAACCTTAAGTAGTTTGTAGTGCATAATCTTTTTTTATCTATTGTTATTATTATATTTTTTATCATATTATTTCTTAGAAAAAAATACATTGAATTTGTTTTGTTCATATTATGCAAGAATTTTGTTTCTTTGTATATATACAAATATTAAACTTGTCAAAATCTAAGTCATGTGATGCAACCAATATGCAGAAAATGCAAAAAATGTCATGTGATGCAACTTCCCAAAAAAACATAACAATATGTATTAATTAATAATTCAAGATATTTAAAAAAAAAAAAGATTATGATGCTTACACTCACATGTATTGTAAATGTTTATTATTTTTATTATTAAATATTAATATTATATAGTTGCTGCAGCTCTTTTTTGAAGAATATATACACTGTTGTTAAACAAATATATCTGTTTGTATATGTGTGTGCAGGTGGAAAAAGAAGAAATAGAGAGTCTCATTCCTAAAGGAGTGTCCGAACTGACTAAGCAACAAATCCGCTACCTGCTGCAGGTGAGAGCCACATCATGAATGTCTGCCTTGCCCACTTCCACTCAGCCCCACCTACCTCTCAGTACACCCCACCCTCAGACGCCACTCCTGACAGCAGTAGATTATTCATTTTTGAGCCTGTCCCAGGAACACATGTACCTCCAGGCACAACGGAGCCTCATAGTTATTCTGTTCACATAGGAGTACAATAAAAATAGATATCCACAGATATCTGAGCTTTCCTCAAAAAGAAAAAAAAAGTATGTAAATAAGATTAGTTGTGAATAAATGTTCAACAAATAATAATAATAAAAAAGGATTATTATATATTGTATAACATTATATTACAGTTAAAGGTGCCATAGAATGGAAAACTGTATTTACCTTGGCATAGTTGAATAATAAGAGTTCTGTACATGGAAATGACATACCGTGAGCCTCAAACTCCATTGTTTCCTCCTCCTTATGTAAATCTCGTCAATAAAATAGACCACTGAAAAACAGGCGAATCAGAACATAACACCGACTTTGTAACAGTCGGGATCACTAATAGTTACGCCCCCAACATTTGCATATACCCGCCCATGTTCTAGGCCAGCCGAACCATCAGAAGTTCTGCAGGTATTGTGAAGAAACAAGCGAGGACAACAGCAAAAATGACGGATCATGGAAATAAATGTTATGTTCCAGGCTGTGCAGGGGATGTGAAGTGCAGGGATGGGCTGGTGTCTTTATTAAGAAAGGCACGGAAAGCAAATAACGCGTTCTAATAAAATAACGCGAGCCACTAAAGGGACATGGTTAGCTGCTCGCTAGCGGTAGCCTGTTACATTGCAGTACATAAGATTTCACTTACCACATAAACAGAGTAAGGAGAGATGACTGAGGATGATGGCGAATGATTTACAGATCCTGAGCACCACTGACAAGCATCTGATCTTGTAAAATGTGTGGTAAGTACTGCCGCTCCATAGTATAAACAGAGTACGTGCGATCGTGAAAGAAAAAAGCGATCATGCATTTGAAAGCAGTTTCAGTGCCCTGCATATTAATAGCAGCTCCCTGATGCCCGCATTTTATATACAGTACAATTACCCGATGATATAACTGCGCGCGAAGGTATTGAAATATATATTTTCCTCCCTGTGTTTCCTTTCTGCTGTGTGAGCTACTGAAATGAGCCGCACTTTGAAACAGCCAATCAGAGCAGAGCTCAACATTGAGCCGCACTGTGAAACAGCCAGTCAGAGCAGAGCTTAACATTATTATTCATGACCCTTCCAAATAAGCCAATAACAGACCATTTCATTCTAGGGAGAAATCCTAGGGTTGTAAATGCACATGTAAAACCGTTTCTGGAGAATTTTTGAACTTACCTAAGCCACATACCTTCTATGTAGATATCAGAGAACAATTCAAAATATTGTATCAATGCATTCTATGGCACCTTTAATACATTTTAAATACTGAAAGTAGTTTCAGACACAAAAAAACTGTCTTTCTCTCATTTAGACTCGTATGACGGCTGACAAGACTATGCGTCTGTTGATGGCCACATTCAGCAGTCTGCGAGAGGAGCTAGTGCATATGCAGGACGATCTAAGGGTGAGTACAATTATTCTATCACTAAACCAACCAACAGCCTCCTGTCCTGTAGAAACAGTCCCCAGTTTCCATTGTAGATATGGTGATGAAATATAACAGGTTCTGCCCCGTGTGCGTCCATTTGTTTTACAACCCAGCTTTGAGCTGACCTTGTCTTTTTAAAGGTGTGATACGTGTATAAACAAGCCTGTCCTCCAACAAAAAATCGGCCCTATAGGTCGTTTGTGCAAGCACCTTATTACGACCTATATTTACGTTTTAAAGTTAAGCGCCCTCTAGCGGGCGAAAAATAATGTCAGTGTCGTGTTGCGTCTGTCGTCATGACGTATGACTGTCATTACCAATCAAAATGCGTGTTTTTTTAAATGCACTGTGTGGACTTTTTACACCGATCTGACCACACCTAACCCCACCCCTAAACCTACTCCTTACAGAAATTGTGCAAAATCATGATTTAAAGTGCATATACATTTTATGAGCATGTGCGTTCTAGGGCTGCACGATATATCGTTTCAGCATCGATATCGCGATGTGCGCATCCGCGATAGTCACATCGCAGGATGTGCGATGTTTAGTAGGCCTGATCATTATATTTATACTGATCGTTTTCTTTGCTCACACACAGACACCGTGTCTACTCCGGACGCGACAGCTGCACAGAGATACCCATTTTTAAATAAATTTAGTAGCAGAGCTACTGCAAGCGATTTTCAGTGCTGGAAATCCATTTATCCTTTGTTGAAACTTCCGCGTCGTCGAGGAGAACACATCACGGATGTTTAGCAACGGCAGGCGCCAGGAAAGCGCAAGCTCCCGAGCGCTTTGGAAAGGAGGAGGAAGTGGCGCGGTGGGAGTTTTCAACGCGTTTGCAGATGCACCATGTGAACGGCCCCAAAGTCTTTCTACACTGGATGCGACAAAGCGACCGTTGCCAATAATGTCAACTTTGTGTCAGTACGTCATAAATAGAGCGAGGCATATCAGTTTACTGGCGGGAATTCGTCGTGTCGTGCCGCATCCAGTGTAGTACGACACATATGCGCGAAACCGTGTCAAAATGCATGTCTCCAAGTATCCTTGTAAAAAAAAAAAAACAGTTGCTTATGTCTTAGGTAAACAATTGAGAAAGAAAGAGGATAACAATAACAGCAGTTTAATGTCTCTGTTGCTTTCTGTGTCATAATCAAACAACAAAACAGAGAAAAATCACTTTTGTAGCTTTAACACAGATTTATTAGATTTAATTTATACAATGAAGACTGTGTTATGCAGTGTTATTTTACATTTTATTATTCAATTTCTGCACCTGAATACTGTTGGACTTGCCTTAAAAATACAAAGCACTGTTTATTTCATTTGTATCTTTGTTCTATTATATTTATCTATGCTTGTAAATTGTTTATTTCCTATGCTGATTTACTCACCTACAAAATCAATATTTTTTCTCTCTCCAAATAGAGCTATTCAAGTCATTTGGTGATTTTTTTTTTTTTCATATCGCAATATATATCGCAGAAAAACAAAATATCGCAATGTGAGTTTTTTCCAATATCGTGCAGCCCTAGTGCGCTCTCTGGGATCGAACCCATGAACACATGATCACATGATTACATATCGTTGTATAACGCAATGCTCTACCAACTGAGCTACATATGAGCTTATATGAAAATGTCCTGTTGCCGATAGGGGCGCAATTGTAGTATACGCTCTGATGGGTCGTATTTCAGGGATTTTGACAAATGACCTATACGGGCGTATTGGTTGGAGGACAGGTTGGAGCAAACAGATTCAAGGTTATGATGCAACAGCTACACAACAGCCCTTCAATATTACGTTAGATTCATTTTGTAGCGAATAAAACTATTTTATCAAAGCATTTTATACAGAATGTTGTCTTTTATACATCTTCATATGTCAACTCTAATAATATGCATGTTGTTTTTGCAAGTACAAATTCAGATTATTGTGGTATGTTGCAAGTATATCACAAAAAGCCAACCTGCTTTGTTGGTACAGCAAGGGGTAACTCTTCCAGAGCTTTCATTTCCTGTTTGACTGAACAAAGCTTCTGCTCAGTCAAACATAAACCATCGAGTCATTGCAAATACATGCACATCTTTTCAATCTGTGAGCCGACATGGTGCAAGACTACAGCAACTTCGTCAGTGTCTGTGTTTGTAATTTCACTAATTATTCACTCACTTAAATAATCAACTGAAGTTAATTACTTATAATTAAGCTTTGTGTGCGGTTGATTGAGCAACATACACTGAAGCACATAGAAGTACACTGAACGCACTTGTGCACTTATGCATGCTCGCATGTGTCTGTGATATCTGACTGGTCATGATTGGTCAGTTGTGGCCTTTTGCTGTCATTTATTTTTATGTTATGATAAGGGCTGAACGATTTTGAGAAAATCTGACAGATTTTTATTTTTTTTAATGAAAAAAAGTGATATTTCTGTATGTCTATAAAATATTACTACTACTACTACTACTACTACTACTAATAAAGGTACTGTAAAATAAAATTATTATTATTGCAACTACTAAATTAAATAATTTTTACTATTGTAATATTTTAATTTAAAATGTTAAATATTTAAGAAAAAAATAATAACATAGTATTAATAATAATAATGTTATGTTACAAAACAACTGTAAAATTACAATACTATAATTTATGGCTGTTTTAATTTCTTAATTTTCAAATGTTAAACCATCAAGCTTTTATTTTGCTAGAAAACCACAGCGAGCTCTTAAAGCTTCTTTTTTGTTGACAACAGTAGGTTTATAAGCACTTCTTATTTCAAGAAGGGAAGATTGTTGGCGCATGCTGCCTTCCCAAATGCATGTTATAAACTCAGAGCAGATGCAGAGATGATTTCATGTGGAGCAGCATTTACTGTGAACTAAGCCGCTTTGAGAAACTGAAAACACTGGATCATGCATGGGGAAAAAAAATCACAATGATGCGCTTTACTATAAAGCATGCAGTACATATATAATTAAATTGCAGCCTGTGTGATTTGATTATCCAGCCATTTTGCAATTTCATTTTGTTTCGATTAATTGTGCAGCTGTAATTATGACCATTAAACTGTATATTTGATCAGTGTCCCTTTCTTCTCACAAAATTACAAATAAATAAATAAATAAAACTTGACTCAATATTTTGTTTAGTTGTAGTTTGTTCAGGATTTTTTGAAGTTATCAGCCTGTCCTTGTTAGCAGACAAACTTGCACCAAACGTGCTGCCTTAAACTTAAAATATGGAAAACATTTCTCCATTTTGAAAATCCAAAAGCTATTTTTACTACACTAATCAATGGTTGGTTGCATTTGGATTTATTGTGTGTGTTTTATTGTGCAGCGTCTGGAGAGTGAGAAGGAGGAGCTGGAGAGAGATCTGAGCTTCAAGGCAGATCAGGCTCTGCAATACGACAGACTACTGGAGACCGTACGTGAGCACAACAGACAACTGCAGGTAGGGGGCGCCACCATAAAACGTCACTTAATCACGCTTCATCGCTTTATAACACTCATATAATCATGACGTTATATGATAAATGTAGATCCATCTCTGATCTTGACGTCCTTCTTTCTCTCAGGCGGCTGTGAAGGAAAGTAATAACGCTCAGCGTACTCTAGAAAGTCAGCTACTGACCATGCAGAGCAAAGACCCAAGCAAAGACTTCCGCATTAAAGAATTGGAGGGCAGCAAGAGGGCCCTGGAGCAGGAGAATGAGCTGCTGAGGAAGAAAGTGGGCAAATCTAACTCATTTTTTTACAATTTATTCTGCATTTCAATTGCATGTGTTCAGTAAGTGACCAAAAAGAGTCATTTTTGCGAATGCAAAAGTTTACTTTAGAATTATACACACTTGCAGCATACTAAACTAAACAAAAATGCTGTTTTTGTAAAACATTTCAAACTTTTTATTATTTAAATACTATTTACCTCAAAACTTGTTGTGAACATGTAAATTTAAGCCTGCCTGTTGTTACATGAACAACTATTTAAAAAAAAAAAAAAAATCAATTTCCAGACAGATATGAATTAAATTGATGGTTCATTGAGTCACATCCATCACCGCTCTGTTGGCCTGTTTCACTAAACTTTTCATTAAAAGAACTGACACAGAGTCAATCGTGCATAAAGCTGACTACACTGGTCACACTGCATTTTTGTGTGCAGTGAAGTGTGCAGCAAAGGCAACGCAGATGGTTCATGGATAAAACTCTGTGATGTTGTAGGCTGTGGCTCATCCAGTCCAATTACACATGTGATAATATTATGTTTCTGTATTTATTGTTGTTAAATACAACGATAATTAGCAGTGTTGTATCTTGTGTAAATTCCGAGGTCTTATTTTTGTCTTCCCTCGTTGTCTTCCTTTTAATGTTTTGTGTGGATTTATGGGTATCTCTTTCACAGTTGGCAGGGCAGTGCAGTAGTTCCACTGTCCAAATCAAAACACAGGAGCTGTCCAGAGAGTATGAACAGATGCTGAAAGATCTACGAGAGGAGAAGGACCGAGAACTCAAGAACCTGCGGGTAAATAAAAAAAATAAGTAAATAAGGAGAATTTTTTTTTTTTACCCATGGTATAATACACAGCTTCAAGTTGCTTATCGCTTTTATAAAATGGTGTCAAGACCAATATGATAACGACTCAAATGTTCAATAATATAGTTCAGTAATATAATTAAGTGTCCAAATTGTAGGCTGTGTATGGTTGCCGAACAATTTAGTGTCATATACACTACCGTTCAAATGTTTGGGGTTCGTAAGATTTTTGGAATGTTTTTGAAAGAAGTTTCTTATGATCACCAAGACTGCATTGATTAACATCACAGTAAAAACTGTAAAATTTTAAAATATTATTACAGTTTAAAATAGCTGTTTTCTATTTGAATATATTTTAAAATGTAATTTATTCCTGTGATGGCAAATCTGAATTTTCAGCAATCCAGTCTTCAGTGTCACATGATCCTTAAACGATATGCTGATTTGGTGCTCAAGAAACATCTCTTATTGTTATCAATGTTAAAAACAGTTGTACTGCTAAATATTGTTGTGGAAACCTTGAAACTTTTTGTCAGGATATTAGGACCAGGATTTTTAGGCCATTACTGTCACTTACTATCAATTGAATGCATCCTTGTTGAATAAAACTATTAATTTCTTAAAATAAATTAAAAAATCAAACTGAACCCAAACTTGTGAACGGTAGTGTAGAATCCTTCAAATGCGAAGTCAATACATATAAAATTCAATTCTAAATTACATTCAATGCATATATTTATTTATTCTTTTCTAGACTCAACTTGTAAAGATCCAGACAGAGCGCACCACTATACAGACCTCTGACAGCGGCTTGGAGATGCGCATCTCTGAGCTCCTGTCCAAACTAGAACAACGTGAAAGTGTCATCAGACACCAGGAGGAGGTACGCCAACACTATTATACAGACATAAAATGCTTTTTTCAGTGTTGTTTTTAACAAGCACGCAATGCAGTTGTCATCAGTTCTGCCATGTGATGCGGCTGGGTGACATTTGCCCAATGTTTCCTTGAGTTATGGCCATCATCAGTAACCAAAATTTGACAGCTTGGAAGCCTGTTGGAAAAACAGAAAGCTCAATGTGTTGAGAAGCCTTTTTTGACCCTTTAATTTCTGTCATGCTGTGTAATATATGCTGTCATTCTGGAAATGCATCAGCAACAATTTTTTTCATTTGACTTAACTCTGACTTTTAATTTATGGAGCAACAGGATTACAATTAATGAAGGTTTACTGTAAAACCTAGAAACAAGGGAAAAAATGAACATATAAAATTTTAAACCAGGTTTTAAAATTTGGTGCAGCTGAATTTGTAGATAAACCTAGATTTAACCGAGGGTAAAGATTGATTCAGTCATTCATTCTGTACACTATTTTTTTTTAAATAGATATTTAATAATTCTATTTCAGCAGACTGTATTGACATTTAAGGACATGAACAACATGAAGTCTGTTTCTGAACAAGTCAGTGAATGAGGACGTAGTTCTCATTATAAGGAGCAGCAATTGGCATCATAGTTCACATTCTTTTGTTTTCTTCAGTCTCTGCGTTACTTCAGCCGCATTACTTTTGAAGAATGTGAATTCATTTTGAACAGATACGTCTCTACTTTCCTACTGGAGTACTTCATTTTGACCTTTGACCTTGCACTTTCAGGAAATCAGGCGACTCAAACAGCAGAAGGTCGACAACTCCAGCAGTACAACAAGGACTGTTGTTACTAAGAGGTGTGTGTGTGTGTGTGTGTGTGTGTGTGTGTGTTTTTTTTTATTGCATGTAAGTACCATGTGGAAACTAAACTGCAATTCAGTCATTGTAAACTTTTTCTTATCATGGAACAGATACATGAACCAGTACCCTATTCTGGGTCTGCTGAGTGACGAGTACCAGTACACACCACCCATTAAAGAGGACAGGACTGTCGTCATCGAGAGTACGGGGGTCTCCACGCGAGTCATCTAGACTGTAAGACTTAAAATAGTTTGGAAAGGGACACATTTCTCTAGGTGAAGGGTAGAAATGGCTTTTACCATGGTCATTTAAAAGGGGTCATATAAATTATCAAATGTTTTATGATTTTTGAAATAAAAGATTTTAGAAAAGGATTTACATAGAGGTCTTAAAGGTACAGTAACCAAAAACATTTACTACAAATGATCTAATAACACTAAAATCTGGATTTATTATAGAATTTATTATATATAATATTACATACACTAGATATTTATAATGTTACAAAAGATTTTTTGTTTATTTAAAAGGCTGCTCTTTTGAACTGTTTATTATTCATCTCATCAAGTATCCTGAAGAGATAAAAACACTTCATGCTGCATACTTTTTCACACTACATCAAGCTGACAAAACTAACAATAATAAGAAGAAATGTTTTATGAGTCAAAACAGCATATTAGAATAATTTCCAAAGGATCATGATACTGAAGACTGGATTAATGGCAAATGAAAATGGAGCCATTCAGACAGACAGACAGACAGACAGACAGACAGATGGATTTCAGTTCTCAGAGGTACATGTATATTTCCTGAAAAAGAAAAAAAAATGGTATAAAGAAACTGTATGCTGTAGTTGTGCTAGAAGTTTCACATCATTTCACACCTTGTCCAAAGCATTTATCTTAAGCATGTGTTTGTCTGGGAACAGAACACTGAAGTACACTGTTCAGTAGTTAATAATAGATCACTCCCTGGCGTAGAGGGCCCATGCTAAATTCTACTTGGGCATAAATGAATAAGGCTGCCATTCTGAGCCCAACTTATGATGTCATTGAACTGATCACGAACTAGATTTTGCCAGTGACCTCGTTATTTTACTCACAATAAAAGATGAAAAAACAAAATGATGCAATATAGCAGAATGCATATTTAATCACATGGCTGCTTAAACAAAGAATTGTCTTGCCATAAGCACAACAAAGACCACTGAAAACAGAGGAGCTGTGATCTTGCACTAGTTATAACCGTTAACTGCAACATGTGCTGTAAGTTTCAGCATTACAGCTCTACAGCCCAGTGAAAGTTTCCATCGACACCAGCACTGCCAGAACGTCTTTAAACGTGTTGAGTTGACAAATCTTGTAGTCATATTTTAAGAATGGATGAACCAATTTTTCAAAGTCTCATTGCTGGGCGTACTTTCTGGGAAGGAAGCCAGCGTGTCTGTATCCACTGAGTTTCCACATATTCGCATCAGAATGAGGACAGACTAGGCTGGAATTCAAGGTTTACTATAAAGAAAGTCAGAGAAGTTTGCCAGCAACATTTTATCATTCATACTACTATACAAAACAAATCATGAAATCTGACAAGCATTCTCAAGCTATGATGGGGTAAGTCCCAGAATTAGATAAGATAGTTATCAATTGGTTAGTGAATAAGAGTAAGTTTTCCCACTAAAATACAGCATGCAAATTTGCCGCAACTGTCAAGTGAATTCCTCCCTTTGTGTTCTGTTATTACCAATCCTTAAAGAACTCTTTCTTTCTGACAGGAATGAACAGGAAGAAGATTTAGAGGCCTCCCCGTTTTCCCCGTCCGAGACTCATTCCCTTCCTCTCTCCCTGCATGCTGCCCTCTTTCCAGTGGCTCCTATTGGTGATGGTGGCGCTGACTTTTTCGTTTTTATGCTTTGGAATTGGATAATGCCGTATGAAGTAAGAACTAAACCAGCATTTAATGACACAGCTGACACAAAATCTTTCAGAAGCATCCTGTTTATTATAATACCGTGTGACTACTGATAGTTATTTTTATATTTTTGAGTCATCTCTTCATATGATCCACCACAACATTTAGCAGCCTCTAGTCAACACTACTTACTGTAAGCATGTAAATATTTGGAGAGAAATGATTTGCAAGTATCATATACCTTGACTGGAATAAATTTTGAGCATTGTCAGTAATGTAAAAGGCGATTGCTGGTTTTCTTATTCATTTGGGTATATTAATTATGCAGATTTTATTCAGTTTTTTATTGTTATGTGACAGAGGTGATGCTTTATGTAGAAAATTATGCATATATGTCATAGTGGTCGACCATAGTGAATACTTACCTGGCAGGGGAGACACCATGATCAAGAAGGTGGTTCACCCAGGGCGAGGCTCGGTCATTGCACTCCAGCTGTGCAGACCCCTGCGAATTCCCCAAATGTGGGAATCTCGACTGCATAATTTATGGTAGTGGAGGACTGCGTTTGCGCTCTCCCCTGAAAGTTTCTAGGGGCAGTCGTGGCCTAATGAATAGGGAGTTGGACTTGTAACCCGAAGGTCGTGGGTTCGAGTGAATAACCAGCACTCTCCACCTCAATACCACGACTGAGGTGAGACCCTTGAGCAAGGCACCGAACCCGGGTGCCGCAGCATTGGGTGCCGCAGCATTGGCTGCCCACTGCTCCGGGTGTGTGTTCACGGTGTGTGTGTGTTCACTGCTGTGTGTGTGCACTTGTATGGGTTAAATGCAGAGCACAAATTCCGAGTATGGGTCACCATACTTGGCCATGTCACTTCACTTTCACTTTCACTTTCAATGCATGTTTTTCAATTGCAGATATCTAGAGAGCAGGATGACCTACTATATGGAAATACAAAAGTCTGGGATTGGTAACATTATTTGATGTTTTTGAAAGTCTCACCAAGGATGCATTTATTTGATCATACAGTAAAACCAGAAAATTTTAAAAATATTATTATGATTTAAAATAACTGTTTTCTTTTTTAATATATTTTAACATTTAATGTATATACGTCATGGCAAAGCTGAATTTTCAGCTTTATTATTCCAGTCTTCTGATTTGTTTCTCAAGAAACATTTCTTATTATTATCATCAATGTTGAAAACAGTTTGACATTTTTTTTAATAAACAGAAAGATTAAAAGAACAGCAGAAATATACATTTTTGTAACAGTTTTACTGTCACTTTTGATCAATTTAATGCATCCTTGCTGAATAAAAGTATTAATTTTAAATAATAATAATAATAATAAATGATCCCTAACTTTTGAACAGTAGTGTATATAGAAACTGTAGAAAAGAGAAACACAAAAATAAGAAAAATATTTTAAAACAAAATCACATTATCTGTTTACAAAGCTGTCAGATGTTGTCTCTGACACAAGGAGACACCAACACAGTAATCAGCCAGTGCCAAATATCTGCTTATTTATTGGTCTGGCTGATACTTGGGTAGACCACTAATATGTAATTTAAGCTGGTGAGGGGTTTTACTGCTTTAAAGTGGTTGATAGCACATGGGGTAACAGTGATCTAAATTCTCACAGCTATACTGTATGGAAAATGAAATCTGTCAAATGGTCAATTTTGTCCTATATCTAAACATTGGTTAGAAGACTTTTTTTTTTTAAATAAAATTAACAAACAGAAAAACTCTGCTCAGTAAACACTGGCAGCTGTAGGGCCTCCATAAACATTTCTGTTTTTATAGTCTGAAACTGCTGGGATGTTTTTGTCATGGTACATTGAATGTTTCTACAATATCTGCATGAATCAAATGTTTTTTCACTTTATTTTTCTTTATAAGACTCTGACGCTTGCTATGTTTGAGTGTGGAGTTTTCTAGGTTGACCTTTATTACAGTGCAATTGTTAGTGGTGTGCAAGACTTGAGAGTGGCAAAGAACGAGTGGATTTTGATGTCATGAAGCGGTAGATTGTAGCATCACAGGTAGCTTGGATATCTAGACATTTTTTAAATATCTTGATGTGACTAAAGAAATTCTTCTCTTAGAACTCTAGAACAACACTGTGGTCAAAGAAAATTATGTTTGATGTGTGATATCCTGACTAAATGCATCTTATCTATTGAAATGTGTTGGAGTGCCCCTTTAAATTCTTAAACTTTACAATCAAAGTGTTACATCTGCAGCATTTATCTCTTTTGTGGATGTAACTTTACTTCTTGTAACTGTTTGTGCTTGAAATAAAGATTTTTTTTTTGACCTCTTGACATCTGATGGTGTTTATTTCTTTTATACATCGAACCTGAACTCCAAAGTACTCTGGTTTGTTTCCTAATTACATTTAGACTGGAGTTTTATTTTGGAGTTTTTTACACATTGCAATAATAGTTCTTTTTTTTCCTGTATGAATCAGTGTTGTCTTAGTATTATTCATACTGTTATAGCTTTTGTTAATATTATGAATATTTTATGTTTTGCACTCATAAAAATATTCTTGTTTTATTGTTTTGTTTTACATTAATCACCAGCAGGACAAAACACAAACGTTTGGTCTCAAGGCGCGCTGATGATTAAAGTGAAATGAAATGCTAAAAAAAGACTTTTTGTGAGTGCGGATCATGGTTTCATATACTAAGTAATTTAATAGATTGACGCACCAAAATAAAATATTAAGGGACAAAAGAGTGCAGTGCAAAAGGCTTTGTGGAAATATATTTTGTTTTCATTTTTTATTTTACTTAAAATTCTACTAAATGTGTTTAGTTTTTAAATTTATTAATTCTTTTAAACTAGCTTCAATAAAAGTTTTTTCTATATTTATTTTTGTTTCAGTTAATTTAGTTTCAAGCAACGAAAAGTTAACGGTAATAACCTTGGAATGAATTGCGTAAGAGTAAAGATAGAGTCAAGAAATAGCTAGTCTAGTCACCAGAGGGTGCTAAACAATAACTTTTCCTTTCTATCACAGGACAGCGATTAAACTTCCCCTCCATCTGCACAATGCGGTCATTATATCTGAAAGGACTTGACTACCATTTTGATTAATTCATATCATAAAATGGAGTAAATGAAAGTATTTCCCTCTAAATGCTACTTATGATAATCCTGAAAGTTAATTTCAAAATGCAAACAACCTTGCAAGGCAGAATTTTTTGTTATTTAGTTTTTTAGGCAATAGGGAGACCGGATATGGTTGTAACACTTTTTGTTTCAGTATCTGTTACTTGCTGGATTTTTGAGCTAGAGTACTCAAACTTTTATATAAAGTACCCACATTTGTTCACTACACAGCCCTTATAAGCTGATGTTAAATACATGGAGTGCCCTTGTTTCAATCTACCACTACCGGGGTAGGTTGTAACAGTCAGACAAAAGAAGCTAAAACAGCAGCCACCTCATAAAGTTTGCTTGAAAAACAGGTTTATTGAAACAATATAATAGAACAATACAAAACAATGCTGTATTTTCTACGAATGACCACATCTCCAATCCACTTTCTATCCGATGCAGGTGTGTGTGTGTGTGTGTGTGTAAATTAGACTGTTAGAACAAACCTCCGTAACAGTATTTATGCTTACTGAACACTCAACTCCAGTGTACCGAGGTAAAGAACATGTAGATCTAACAAAAAAAAAACTGTAAATTTGTGTGTGAGATTGTGTCTATGTATGATTTTTCTGAATCAGAGTCACAATGGTGACAAACCAATGTTTTTAACCCTAGAGTGCAGGCTTGGTGGATCCAGAAACTGCATAGGGCACATTTTACCCACACTTCCTTTGGCTTTGAGCTGCCAAAAAAGCTCCATAGACAACATGAAAGTTCTCAGTTCTATGTAAGGGAATGCTAAATTGTGTTACAGCTTACCCCACCCCTGTCATCCAATGTTTAGTTAGCTGTATAAGCATAACGGTTTGAAATTAGCAGTTTAAAAATGCATCACATTTTGCCTGAGAATCTACAATGTATTCTAATGTAAGTTATATGATTTAATCTGCAACAGTTTATGTACTAAGCAAAATATAGTTTTGGTCAAAAAAATCGGATTCTTACACCAAAATCAGTTTTTCTTTATAAAATCTGCATATATCTATTTACAGCCTTGTCAACCATTCATATAAGATCAGGGTGGAAGTGGGTAAATAATGAAATTATCATAGGACTCCTAGCTTATCCCTGATAGGTGGAAATGGTGCTGTTACAACACTCCCCATGTTACAACCATACCCGGTCTCCCCTATGCATACTGTAGTTATGTTGAAATTCAGAAATGTAATTTGTTAAATATAGTATCACCTGTTTCCTATAAAATAAAACTTATATGAGTGCCCCAAAAGACAAAATTTAGTTTGCACCATACTACAACATTTACAAAGATGAGATGCAGTAACAGATAATGACATAATCAGAGATCAGATCAAATTGGATCTTCAGCTCAAATTTGGCAGAACCGCTTCAAAAAAATCAGCCCACACCCATTCAGCAAGGCGCTAAACACCACCAGTGCCTGCTGTCCCACAGCACCTACAAAGACTTTAAGAACAGACATCACCCCAGACTAATGACATTTGCCCCTTCACTCGTTTGCTAGCTTTCTCACTCTCTCTCGCTCTCTCTTTCTCCCTCTCTCCGGATGATCCCACGGCCCTGCTGTGCTGTACAGTGCAGTGGGAGAGCAGGGGCAGTAATGCAAAGGCATTGATTATGGCTGATAATTCAGAGCTTTGATGTGGATAATGCAGCCCATCTCTTCCTGCACTGGCCGTGCACTCCCAGCCCCTGGGGCCACAGAGGATATTGGGTTTACAGACACTGCTCAGTCTCTCTCTCTCTATATCACTCAGTCCATCTCTCGTGCGCACTTTTATGTGCTTTTGACTTTGGCAAGATACAGTATTTTATTATACAGCTTTGCATTATAAAACTGTATTTTATTAACCATTAAGCTGAATATTCAAGAGGAAACATTGAGGTTTTTCTGTCTTGGTTGCTTTATGATTTTGTGTGTGTGTGTGGTTTATATTTTGGGGAAAAATGTCCCCACAAAGATGGCAATATCCAAAATCCTTATCCTTGTGGGGACATTTGTTTGGTCCCCACGAGGAAAACAGCTTATGAATCATACTTTTTTTCTCCTTTTTTTAATCTAAAAACGGAGAAGGTTTTTCTGTGATGGGTAGATTTAGGGGTAGGGTTAGGGTAAGGGGATAGAAAATACAGTTTGTACAGTATAAAAACCATTACATCTATAGAATATCCCCATAATACATGGAAACCAGTGTGTGTGTATGTGAATACCTGTGCTGCATCCTCTGAGGATGCTTGTGTGTGTGTGTGTGTGTGTCAGAATGTGTTTCTCTTGTGTAAATCACGTGTTCCATGATCTTTTTTTCCTCTGTTTCTCCAGTGTGTCTCCACTGTATTTATTTAGTTGTGTCTGTTTGTGTTTGGAATCCTTTGCATGCTTGCTTTTTTTCATGGGCTGTTTTTCCCATTTCCCGGAGACACTGATTCATGTGATTAGATGCAGACTCATTTAAAAAAAGAAAGGAACTACCTTATTTTTCATTATTTTTGAGCTGTAGTTGACTTAGACCTGGTGAATGCTCAGTCGGTGCTGTTTTTGCTTAAATATTCTGAGTTTCTGTGTGTGTGTGTGTATGTGGTTCAGGTATACCTTATATTGTGTATAAATATATTCTGTGTCAAGATCTCTCCGCTCTTGTAACCAATTGCTTCTTTCTGTTCCCCGGTGCCGTTTAAAGACTAAGGGTGACCGAGCTTTTTCAGTTGCGGCTCCTAAACAGTGGAATGCACTTCCAGTTGCCGTGAGATCCTCGCCCACGTTGGACACTTTTAAATCTAGGTTGAAGACTCATTTATTCTCTTTAGCCTATGGTGTGGCCTGAGAATAGTGGGTTATATTGTTGTTTATGGTCTATCTTGCATGCTTTTATTTGTATCTTATGAGCATTTTATTTGTTGTTGTTTTAGATACTGTTTAATTATGTGTATAAATTGTACAGCACTTTGGTACAACACTTGTTGTTTTTAAACGTGCTTTATAAATAAAAGTGAACTTGAACTTGAACAAAATAGACAAATGTTATGCAAGAAATGTTTATTGTTTAGTTCAGATGTAAATGACACATCATTGTGCATCTTACATGTCCTTTTGTCCCTGTGGATTTAAACACACACTTTTCACACTAATTTATAGAATTTGTCTGCTAACAATGTCCAGCATGCAGCACTGTAGTCCTCTGTTTTGTGATATTATATTGTGATATTGGTGATATTATATTGTAATTTCCACCAGATCTGAAATGATGTATTGTGTAATATAATTAATATAATTATGTGGGAGAAAAGACACTTTAAATCTATCAGGAATAAAATTGTCAATTCTTTTGTTAGGGTTAATTTTTTTTAGCTAGTACTTTATGTAATATTTGAAATGAATTTGAACTGAGGTAGCGGAATTAAAATGAACTGAAATTCAAACAAATGTATAGAGTATAACTGAATAACTAGAAAAGAAAGGTTTGTTAACACAAAATTGGTTCTGAAAAGTATACGATAGTTAGAGAGACAGACAGACAGACAGACAGACAGACAGACAGATAGATAGATAGATAGATAGATAGATAGATAGATAGATAGATA